>JAJOOO010016663.1:0-18908 GCA_029582685.1 Solanum piurae | reverse complement strand
TATTTCATACTTTTCTTTTAATATTGCTAGCTCTTTTTCTAGTTCTATTATTTTAGTATTTTTTACTTCTTCTAATTGTTGTACTTCCTTTTTTGCTTGTTGTTTTATTTTTTCAATTTCCGTTTTTCTATCTATTTCTTCATTTTATTTTGTTATTCTTATCATAGCAGTTAAATTATCTTCTAGTTTTACCGTTTCTTTTTCTAGCATCAAACTTAGATTATCACCTATTTTCTTATATCTTCTTCCTAGATTAGAAAATATTATCTTTATTTTTAATCCATCGTAATTTTCATATGTTTTTTCATCTATTGCATATTCTTCTTTATTCATTGTTTTTTTAAATATTGAATATATTTATATTCTATTTTAGATATAATATTTATTAATTCATCTAATTTGTCGTTATCAGTTTTTGTTATATTGAGTTGTTTATATTCCGGATATAATTTGTTTAATTTTCTTCTTATTTTTCTTATCTTTCTACCAATATTTTTCTTATTATATTTCAAATCATCCATACCTCAAAAAAGATGGTTTTGAGGCATTAGGAACCATAACACCACCTTTGGCAGACTCAACCAGACGAACACCCAATTGGGCAAATCTATGAATATCACAGACCAACTGTTCTTCCACCTAGGAAACACTACCTATTGATAGCTTACTAGGAGCATCCACCATTATATTCACCTTACCGGGGTGATAGAGGACTCTCATGTTGTAAATCTTTGGTAATTCAAGCCACCTCCTTTGATGAAGATTCAGATCCTTTTTCTTGAACACATGTTGCAATCTTTTGTGGTTTGTAAAGCATCAACATGAACACCATATAAGTAATGCCTCAAAATCTTCAAGGAAAATTGAAACATTGGTAGTTTTAAGTCATGAGTAGGATAGTTCTTTTAATGAATCTTAAGTTGCCTTGAAACATAGGAAATAACCTTCCCAGTTTATAAAAGGACACATGCTAACTCAATTGTCGAGGCATCACAATAAAAAAATACATTGGACCCTTCTATAGAGTCAATACCATAGTGGAGGTGAGTCTATCTTTTAAATCTTGAAAACTCTTCTAACACGCTTCCTACCATAATAACTTAACTTTCTTCTGGGTTAGTGCCATCAATGGAGATGCAATCAAAGAAAATCCTTCCACAAACATTCTATAGTAACCGTCCAAACTCAAGAAATTTTGAATATCCGAAGGGGATAGAGGTCTTGGCCAACTCTTAACCACATCCATGTTCTTATGATCTATCTCAATACCTTTACCAAAAACAGTGTGACCAAGAAAATCCATGGATCCCAACTAAAACTCACATTTACTAAACTTTTCAAAGATTTGTTGGTCCTTGAGAACTTACAACACAATCCTCAAACGATTGGTATGCTCATCCTTACTCCTTCAGTAAATGAAAGTATCATCGATAAACACAACCACAAACAAATCAAGGTATTGCCTAGACACCCTATTCATCGAATCTATAAATGCGGCTGGACCTTCATTTGTTGGGTTAACCATGGTAGCACTCAGTATTCCTCATTTTATTCTTGGGATCAAATGAGTCATGATTTGAACTATTTATGCTTCCAACTGTTTAATCTATACCGAATGTGATGTAACTTTTTCATTCAAAGATGAGACTTCATCTTTCATTTCCTTTACCACCTTGTCTGATGTTTTCATTTTGGTAAAAATGTGTGCAAGCATATCTTTGGTGCAGATATATTAAGGATCAACCCTTTGCTCTTTTGTCTTTTGACACTCATGGGAGGTATATATCGTTCTTTGTCACCATCCCTCTCTCTCCAATTCATACCATGGTCACGCCATTCCCTACCTCTGTCTCTCGAACCATCATCACACTCTCTATTCTAGCCTCAGTTCCCAACTGGCCTTGGATAGTTTGGGTGGAAACCTCCTCCTTTGTTTTCTAGAAAATGTTCTTGTTCGTTGTACATAGCTTCAAAGTGCACTTCATCAAGATTTACTCCACTAACTTCGACTGCATTCACAGTCTTCGAACCACCTAACATGACATGTTTCGATAATAGATCCATTTGGGTCATCATCTTGGTCATGTTTTCATCCTGCTCTTGGTCCTTTTTTCTTTGTTCCTTTGTCATCTTGAAGTTCAAAGGAGACACATAATCTTCCTCAGTATACCAAGCACAGTTAATATTTTTCATCCCATCAAGAAGATAAGATGCTTTTTCAAACGGTTGTTAAATGATTTCTCCTTGGATGAGCTGGTCAGCTACACCCTTGTTGACTGAGTCTAGACTCCGGTATAAGTGTTGTAACAACACATTATTCGTGAGTCCATGAGTTGGACATTGGAGCATCAACTTCTGAAACCTCAACCATGTCTCATGCTTTGGTTCACCATCCAATCGTTTGAAGTTCTTAATATTATATCTTCATGCCATCATCTTCTAGGGAGTTAAAAAACTTACATATAATGTATTAGTTAGCTCCTCCAATGAAGTGATTGTATCCCTTGGTAAATCAACCAACCACTTCTTCGTCTCCCCCATTAGAGAAAAGGGAAACAAATGAAGTCGGACCAACTCCTTAGTGATGTTCTTGAAGGAGAATGGCCCACACACATCCACAAAGTTTCGGATGTGTTCATGAGGATCCTTAGTAGCTAGGCCTCCAAATAAATCCTTCATTTGCAAAAACTACAACATAGTGTTAGTCACATAAAATATTGCATTGGCCACAACCGGAGGTAATTTAATAGCACCCGCACTTCCTAACTGATCTTTATTGACATTGTGAAATTTACCGATGTCATCATTGTGTCCAAGTTGGCTGGCATTTCTCCGGTTAACACTCATCTCGTCACATGTTTACGAGCAGCCAACAACAAACAAAAATAAGTTGATTCAACTACAACAAGATTAGTTCACAGCTAAACTTCACTAATAGAATTTTGAACACAACTCCCCAGCAGTGACACCATTTTTGATAACGCTCAACTACATTTCATCCGTTTCTAAGTGTAGGTGGTCGAAATCAAGTATAAACCCAACTTAGAGTTGGAGTCGATCCCACAGGGAGTGATATAATAAAGAATTCAATTATGAAGTAAAATGAGTGTTCTAATCATTTGTAGGATTAAACATTTTGGAAAAAAATTAAAGTAAATGGCAAGGGTTTGACAACTACTGTCAATTGAGGGGTTAAAGTGAGCAATTAACAACTACGAGAACACGTGAGTAATCAAGTACTTAGGCATCCTTGGAAGTATGATCAATTGACTGCTAATTAGGCTGAATGGGTGATTATTACTTAATAAAAGTTGTTGAATCTTAGTGGGTAGGCTAGCCCTTAAATGTAATAGCTATTTCTCAATAAACTATTATGAATCAAGTGAGTTATCTCAAACCTCGACAAGCCTAACAAATATAAACAACTCAAAACCTCAATCAATCTAGTTTTTCAAGCTAGATTAGTAAGATTGAACTTAGACCACTTTGTCAATCTATGTCCATAATAACCCAGTTGCTACAATCATCAATTAATAGTTTTAATTCTAAAACCTCTTTCTCAAGTAAGCTTTGAATGCTAAACTAGAACTGCATCAGCAACTACAATTCATCAAGTAAAACACAACTATTAATTGAACCCATTTCAATTCAACAATAAAATCAGTATATACAAACACCCATAAGCTAATTAAAACATTCAATAAAATGATCACACCCCTAAGAATGGGGGTTTTAGCCACACATAATCAAGAGCAAGAAATCGTTACCAACTATGTTTTCCATAAGCTTGGACAACAATTCACAAGTCTTCAAAAGCAATTACACTCTACATCTCTACTCAAAAACTTAAAGAGCAATGTTAGGGATCAAAAACCCAGAATTCCAGAGCTCATAACTTTAAACTCAGAAAAAATAGCTAAAAACTCTTTTTTCTTCTTTGGAACATTGCATTTATACGTTCTAGATTTCCAGCTTCGGAGTCACTCGGCAAAATAAGTCGGGCTTCGCCGACCAGGTTGGCGATCCACTGAGTACTCCTCTACATTGCCTTATTGTCTTAGCTTTTCACTCTTTCCGTTATGTGACTTTAGGCGATCAAAACTTTCATCGCTGATCCATTTGACACTTCACCGAAACACCATTCTACTCGCCGATTTGGTTGTCCATGGGCTAGCATGTTGTAACTTTGGCGAGTTAAAGAGCCACTCGGTGAATCATAGAGTGGCTTTGGCAAGCATCAACCTTACTTTTCTTCTGCTTTTTCACTCATTTTTGCCCGGTAATGTCCTTATCTTGCTTTTGGCCTTTATTTCTGCAAATGAGTGAAGACCACAGGACACTAGAAAGGTCGTTGTGAGGTTGGCGAATCGTTATGATGCTCGTGAAGAAGATGATGATGAAATTCTAGTGAAGACCCAAGCGGATGATCAGCACCATGATGATCAATCGAACCGTGGTGCTCCAGACGGGCCGTCTGGTTGCCCGTTATCAATCTCAGATAAGGACGTCCCACGGCCCATGGTTCTCAAGAACACGATATGCCTCATGTGTCGTCTTGTGCATAACTGGTCGTCATGCCGCCCGTGAAGCCTTCTGACAAATCATTCATACTTCATGCAGTACTCGTTTTGAACAGACTATTTGAATTAATTAGGTTTATATTTGAAGGATATATCATTTTTGTATGAACAAAATGTGACCTTCCTTATTTTAAACTTTGGTTTTTATCGATTAATTTCAGATCTAGTGTTGAAGCTTTTGATTACTTGTTTGAATGTCAAGCTTTCTTTGAATTTGCAATCGTCCTAAGTGATTTCTTTTAATGTATTCAACATCTATTATTGCTTATTCTATTATAATCCTGATTTTCTAAACACCACAACTAGGGTTGTGAGAACCATGACAATAATCTAAGTGTAAATTCGCAAAACGAGTAGAGTATGATTGTTTTTTGCAAAACATGATTCATACTTTCAATATATATTCTTTCTAATGAGTGCACACATTACAACTTGTCTGTAGCTTCTACTTGTTCGAGAGAAAAGTGGTAGTTAGGAAAAAGTAGAATTAATATGTTGGTATGGAATGAAAATTCGAGAGAAAAGATTTTGACACAAAACATGCGAGGGTAAAAATAGATAACACTTCAAGACCGAGAGGATTAGAGTGAAAGTTATCTAACAAGACTAAGAAGTGTTAGATGCATCTAAGTCGCTGGTAATTTTCAATAAAACAATTAATCAAAACTTATTCACGACTCAACACTAAATGCTAACTCATGGGGAACACAATCATGGTTTCATTCATCAGCTATCACAACCATGAAGTTAAAATCATGCTACTAGTGTTCACTTGAACTTAACATTACAACATTAGTTACTTAAGAATCATAACTAAACCCCTTTTTACATTTCTCAATTACTTTCCATGGGAAATAATAGCAACAATTGGATAAAGACGTCAGTAAAACTATTTATGTAAGTAAATTCTCTGTGGGATCGACCTCAAATCACATTGAGTTCTATAAATTGACATTGACTATTTACACTTCTTAATTTATAAGTAAGTTTGGATGTATCAGTGGTCACCTACGAGACCTATCTACGACTCATCAAATGAGCGAAAACCGTGCTGTTGAATCGTCAAATAGAAAATGGGACTTGACTTTATAAAAACCATTCCTCACCACCTACAGTTTCCACCTATGGCATGTACGATCACCTACGGTCCAAATATGGGAAACAGTAGACACAGACACCAGTTGACAAAACTGCATTTTTTGTTTCTTTTCCAAATCAGAGGTGTTACATGATTAATATTAGCCAACTAAATAACTGTGTCTCCATAAAATCATCACTGTAGTTAAAATAAATATGTGGAATAACCCTTAATAAATTAATTGTAAATAAACAAATAACAATCCTCAACAATCACAAAAAGCACATAACCCAGACTCCCCGTCTTTACCCTTACTTATCGTACTATGAACTTTGTACCATATGATCACATCAAGTTAGATCTGAGATCAACTCACCTTTCAAGTAACCAAACCACTCAAAGATCCAACATGCAACAATTAAATTATAAAGAAGTACATCTGGTTCACTCATGGAACCATAAACACATACTTAGTACTCTTACCAAACCTAAAATCAAACTGTTAGTTTATCGGTGTGGTACCCGAGCCATCCGGTTGGTGTACCCGTGTGGTACCCGGGGCATCCGGTTGGTGTACCCATGTGGTACCCGAGCCAACGAGATATGGATATCATCATACCTAGAATGGTATTCAAGCCAACTTTTAGTATATAATAGAAGTGCTACCTAAACCAACCATGGATATATCTTGTACCAGACGCTTATCCCTGAACAGCTACCCAGGTGTAAAGAAGATAGATTGATTATTGGGGTTCACTACACGATTTGACAAGTTAAGAGTACACTGCCCTTATGCATGTGAAAGGATACTACCACCTCCCGCGTACCCAAGATTATCAAAAACCTAATCTGAACGCATAAAATTATAATTAGAAATTTCTCCACACATAGTACTAGATCCCCTTATAGCAGCCATAACCCCTCTCTAGCGGCGTCGCTGTAGCACATGACAATCTCTAGAGTGGCATAGAAAGAATCAGAAGCATACCAGAGAGGCAAATGGGTTTTTATGACTATTTCTCTCCCTCATAGGTCCCAAAACTCTGTGAACTCCTCGGTAACTCCTTTTAAGAATTTCAAACTACGGTAACCACTGTGTAGTCTACACTCCTTACTACGCTTAAGAATGATTGTATTCTATAAATTGAATTGAGAATAGGTTTGGGATTACACATTTGAAAAATAACTGCTTGAGCAACAAATTTCTCAAAATATTGGTCTTTCCATTACATTTAAAATGCTACCACAGTGTTCATGGCATAAGGATTATGGGTGAAAGGGCCTATATTGGTTCTAAAATGGTTTGAGGGAAGTTGAAGGGTTGTCTTTTGAAGAAATTTAGGGGCTAATGGATATAATTTGGGCATCTATAAAAAGGTTTATTCCAAAGTCGACTTCACTTTTGGGAGAAACTCCAAGAAGATCATCAAGAAACACTCTTAAAAATTCATTTACTTCAAAAAGAGACTGAAGAGTTGTGGTTTCAGAATTGGCATCCCTAACCCATACTAGATGAGAGATACAACCCTTTGATATAATCTTTCTAGACTTAAGGCATCATATAAACTGACATATAGGCGCTTAGGCACTACCCTTCCATTCACTGACTGATTCAATTAGAAACTGAAATTTAACGACTCTTATTCTACAGTCGATTGAGGCATAACAGTCATGAAGCCAATCCATACCAAAAAAATAGCATCAACGTCAAGCATATTTAATTCAACTAAATCAACTTAGGTGATTTTCTGGAAAACTAAGACCGTGTAATTTCTATATACCCATTTAGCTAAAATTAACTCACCAATAAGTGTACTCTCAATGAACTCTTCTCGATCCTTATCCAGTTTCGAACAATGGAATTTTATAGGGTTCATCCAAAAAAAGTCCCAAACTTTAGTAGCATTTGTGCCCACATTTGGGCTCACAAGGACAACAACCTCATAGTTGGCATGCACAGTCATGGCTTGGGCTACAACTTGGAAAGTAGCCCTAAACTGAACATGAGTAACTTGTTCAGCCAAAAGGCCAACCGAAGGTGGAGGTGATTATCTTGTTCCACATTCTAATTCCTTCTCTCGTAAGCTCTTCTCGGATGCATGATTCTATAAACATATAGAGCATGAGTTAGAAGGAAAATTTATAAAGTTGCACTCTATCGCACGACTGAGAGTATGAAAAAAGGGAAGTATATCTTAAAAAATTACATAGCCTCTCATTCATAATTATGGTTCTCTTCACACCCATGAACAAGACTCTACTTAATGCGACTTTCGAAAAACCTAAGATGCTTGACTCTGATACTCTTAATACCAAGTTTGTAATGACCCAAGACTACCCCCTAGATGTGACATGATTTTAAGAGACACGAATACTCCCTAGCTACACACATGGCATAGCACAACACTAAGATAGCAAACATAACTAATAAAATGGAAAGTGGAATAAAGTCTCAATAGCTATCATATCAAATAGAAGAATCAGACACATAAGTACATAAGCAGAAATCTAACATTCTATCTGAAAGCCTCTATATTATAGTGAGATTCTAGTACAAGACCCTACCAAAAGGGTGAAAATTAATTAAATAATTAAATTAAATTTGTAAAGTAAATGTATTTGTTTTCTTTTATATTTCATTCCCTACCAGAAGGGGCGAAATTCTAGTAAAAAAATAAATTTATTCATTCTTCTTATCCAACATTCTTTCTTTTAGCTTTTTTGGTATTTATCAAACTATGTTATCATGAATATATGTTTAACTATATTCTCTTCCACATTATATTTATTATATTTCCTTTTACTTATGTGTTAAAAACAAATTAGGAATAAAACTTATTAAGTTTCCAAATAAAGTGGAATTATGATAGGCTATATTTATGTATCTTTCATATTGTCATTTATTAAATAAAAAACAAAGTAGGAATGCAACTTATTGATTTCCCCCATGAGCTAGGAGTAAAATTTATTATTTTCCAAATGGACAAGGAATACAATTATTATTTCTTTACATGAACTAGGAATACAATTTATTAAGTTTCCAAATGAAATAGATTATATTCATTTCTCACTTGTACTAGGAATACAATTTGCTTATTTTCCAAATATAATGAACTAGGAATGTAATTAATTAACTTTCCAATTAAAATAGAAAATATGGTAGGTTGTCTCTCTATATAGTTTTCTATAACTCCAACCTTATTATTCACTTTTTTTTTGCTTTTGTTCTTGTCAAGAACTCAAAGAACTCTCAACATTAATTTTGTTTAGTTTGTTCTATTATTATTTTTATTTGACAATGAGTAACTCAAATGATTATTCTCTGGGTGTTGTTATAACTAATATTAGTGATCGTGCTTCGATAGATATAATCTTAAGGGCAGGTGTAGAAGAAAATCTACAAGGTCAATCTGAGGTTTACATGGAGGAAGAACAACATGAAGATATATCGAGGTATTATAAAACCAGAATTTATCATGGTGTTGTGCCTGAAGATGGAGTAAATAGTTCAACGAACAAAGAAGAGATTTGTGGCATATGTCTTGCGAAATATAAGAATAAAGAGTCCATTGGGACACTTGGGTGCGAACATGAATATCATGAATGTTGCATCAAAGAGTGGTTGCTGAGGAAAAGAGATTGTCCCATATGTCGAGCTTCTGCTTCCCCTTTCACATCAGCAAATTAAAAACAATACAAATGAAATAGTAGTGAAAGATTTATTTTATTTTGAAATTTACTTGTAATATTCAGTTTTCTTTTTCTAAGTTTGCAAGACCAAGAGTTGTTTGTTTATCTATGTTTAAAACTTTATAACTAAGAAAATTTATTTGTAGTCTACACAATTTTTATTTATACAAGAACAATTTGCTTCTTATTGTAATTATTATTAACAACAATGAATTACAATGGCATATACATTAATCTTATGTACACGATCTAACATAAGCATATATTAGAAGAAAAAAAAGTTTATGGTAATGTAGCTTATTTTGGCACATGCACCAGATTTGTCATGAACAAATAATTGAGCCACAAATAAAATTCAAATATAAAGAATACACCTGCAAAAATACAAATAGAGTTTTACCAATACATCTCCTATGAAATTCAGAAGAAGTTGAAACAAGATTTTTGAACGGTAAATACCTAAGATAAATTATCCCTCAAAACTTGGAACCAATTATATTATTTTTTATCTTTCATATTAGAATAAATATTAGTAAAATCCCGTAAATACAAGGAAGGTTTTCAAGACAGCGGACAAATTTCACGAATTAATTAACAAGTGAGTAATTAAGGTGAAAATTAAGAGTAATAATATCTAACTATTTCAATATCATAATTTGTCCATGTAATGAAATCTACAAAAAATTACTTGTACAGTTCTTTATTACTGTAGATCATTGACCAATTTTCAAATGAACAATGATAATGTAGTAAACAAACTTCAATATAATTTAGCACATATCGAAGAATCAAACTAAAACTGAATCTAATCGAACCGCACCTGAAAAATTGAACTGGGTCAATCATTTTAGAGTCTTTTGTCTTACTTTTCATTTTATCAATTTCAAGCAGCTTATAATTTATTTACCTTTTTCCTTTCAAACTAAACACTGATATAAAATTGCATTTTATTTGTATCTCCTTTTACTTCCTTTCCCTGCAAAGTTTTCAAAAATAAAAGGTTTGTATGTTTTAAACTCATTAAGGTACATAATTAATAACAACATACCAATAAATCTGACTTAACACAAATTAGGAACAAAACATTATTGACTTACCAAATGAAATATGGCAAATCATCTGCATGTATTTCGTATTTTCTATATATTTGATTTCAAAATAAATTAGAAATGGAACTTATTAATTTCCCACATGAAGTAGAAATTAATACAATTAATTTCTAAAATATAATGAACTAGCAATATGATTTGTTAATTTTCCAAATATAATGAACTAAGAATACAATTTATTCATTTCTCAAAAATAATGAACTAGGAAATATGGTAGGTAATATGTACATATATTCATTAACACTCAAACTTCCTATGAGCATTCAAATTAAATTAATGGAACTAACTTGAATAATCGTTATTCAATGGATAGGATCTTATGTCCACATGAAATGTTTCATGATTTTTCTAAATAGGATCTTATTGCTTCGTGTAATAATCAATCAGCAATGTCAATCATCGTAAAGTTGGAACAAATTGCAGAATGACCATGTCACGACTCAAATCACCGTGACAGGCTCCCACACCAAACCCCATGTGGGTGAACGAACACTTAACAATCAAACTCATGAAACATCTAACAATGCTATCCGCCAATATATTACCCCAACAAATAAAATCTATGTATTTGAATTAAACAAATAATAGTGGGCAATCAGGGCACCTACTCAAACTCCTAGAGAGGAGAACCCTTACCAGAGAAACGAATTGAAACATGTGAAATTAACCTAATTACTAAAAAAAATCTCATTATCATCATAAATTTGAGTAAACAAAACATGCGTAAATCATTTTACACTAGACTGGAAAACATGTAACACCCCAAAAAAAATTTGAGCTAAGACTTGAACCATCCTTCGTAGTGAGTAAGTTTTTACCAAGGAATTTAAATTTTTCCTAAGTGTTTAGGTCACTAGATGTAGAATCTTGTGTTCCAAAAAGAACTAAAGAGAGTCATTCAAGTCATTCCTAAGTTCTTGTAAGTTTTGGGTCAACTTCAAACAACCATAACCTTCCGTACATGATGAGTTAGGTGGCCCATAAGATATCAAATTAAAGGTCTTTGAATTATCTTTCCAATGCCACCAAGTTTCCTAAATTTTGAGATCGTATGACAGAGATAAGCCTGTTTGAAGTCGGGTTGTCCAAATAAGGAAAGTTCACCGAAAATAGTAAGGGGTATTTTTGTCTTTTCCTTACCCAATCAGATTTAATTCATTTTGATAAATTTTTAGGGGTCTAATATGATTAGGTTCAGTTTTATAATCCTAATATACATAGAGGGTTTTAGTTGAGAGTTAAAGAAGAGAAAAGAAGAGAAAGAGGAGAAAAGAGGAAAGGATCAAGGCGTTCGTCGAGGTTCTCAAGTTTTGTCGCAGATTTTCGCCATGTATTTGATCCCTAAGAGGTATGTAAGATTTCATAGTGTTGGGTTTGTTAAACCACATGTCAATCATGTTAATTTCAGCATTATATTTGTTCAAGAAAGTTGAAGGTTTGATGTTCTTTAATTGTGTTCTTGAAATTGGCTTTCGTTCTTGAGTTTAGATGAGATTCATGAGTTATTGAGGAAATCGTTTCGATTTTAGAGTTGTGTTTGATTAGATTCTTGTGTACATGTATTGGGTATCTGAATCTAAAGAGAAGTTGAGAACGAGAATCCAATTTAGGCGAATTGTGGTTAGATAACGAGAAAGAAAAGTCGGGTAGAAAACCAGTACCAGGTTCGCGTCGCGGATCTGTTCCTCAGAAGTGAAATTTTTTCTCTCCGCCTTGGAGAGAGATCGTGGACTCCACTGTTTCAAAAATTGTTTTGACCAAACATTATAATTCACCTCTGCATCGAGGACTTGCTCCCCAGACAGTGATTTTCAACTGTTTCTCATAATTAACTATCTAACACACTTTTAATCATCACAATATTTTTCCTATCACAAAACCTTGAATTCATAATTCAAATTCAAGGTAGACCAAAGAGTTAAGTTTTGAGAGTTCTTCTGAATATTTGAGAAAGTCTTTTTGAGGAGTCTTCTACAATTTCTAATAACTTGTTTCAAGACTCGAGCAAGTGCGTATGAGAATGAGGATAATGTATTCATGAATCTACGATATCATCACGAGATCCTTCATATCATGAACCATAACTCTCCAATTCATGATTCACATTCAAGAGAGAGTTAAGAGTAGAGTTCAAGAAAGATTTTGAGTTTAATTGTGAATCCTTTGAGATCAACTATCGATTTCAACGAAGTTTTGAGGAAGTAAGAATAAGAATGAGAAGAGTCATGTACATGAGTTCCATAATATTTTGTAGACCCTTGAGTCGAGTCGTTTATGCTAACAATATCTGCATGAACTCCATACATTGAGTATCTTCGAGAGAAGTTGCATCTTCGAGTCCTAAGTTTTTGAGCATTGAGTTCCTAATCCTTTTGAGATTATATTACTAATCATGAGACTATTACATGTTAGCCATGAATTCCTTGAGTTGATTTGTTCATGCCCATATTTTTGCATGAACTTTACGAGTTGAGCATTATTGAGATGAGTAGTATCATGAAGCCCTTGAGTTGAGTTATTCATACCCATAATTACGCATGAACTCTCTGAGTTGAGAATTCTTGAAATGAGTAGTATCATTGAAGTTCTTGAGTTCTGAGTATTGAGTTCTATATATGTTATTGAAAACCTTGAATTGAGTCGTTCACGTCCATCATTCGGCATGAACCCTATTTTGAGAAGTTTTTTATAAAAAATTTCTAAACTTGTTTTAAGACTTGACCACTTGAGTTGAGAAAGAGTAGAGTCGAGTTCATTTTCTTTAAAATGATATATGGGAACTAAGTAGTCCCAAGAGTAATGTTTTCACATTTAAAAGTGCAGGAAACTGAGATTTCCGAAAGAGTTTTGAGCAGTTTGAGTAACATCTCTTTTTAGAAAAAGATTTTGAGTAATAATCTCCAACCACAGAAAGAGTTATGTTTTTAAATATATGAGCTGAGTATATTTTTGGGAGTAGTATTGAGCACCGATATGGGAACAAGTTCAGATAACTCAAGTCTCCATAAACCATGTAGCCAACGTGGATAGAAAGGGTCATACTTTTTAGATTATTCTTTAATTCTTTTAAGCATAGCTTATAAGATACACTTATTTGGGAAGTCTTAAACCTTAGCAAAGTATAGGGTAGTTCTGGTAGCGTGGACGACATGTTGTATCATCACATAGCTCATAGTGATGGTTATCAGTTAGAGAATCTCCCACAGATTTATATTATATTTTATTATATACAAATTGAGTTGTTATTGTATTCTTCAATACATTGAGTTGCTATCTACTATTTTAAAAGTTATCCATATATTGCATCTTTTATTGTTGCTTTATCCTTGAGTATCTTTAGTTGAGCATCTTGAGTTGAACTATATTTCATTGATTCGAGTACCTTATTGTTGAGTTGAGCCCTATTTCATTGAGTTGAGAACCTTATTACGGAGATGAGTATCTTATCCTGGAGTACTTCTGAGTTGCGTAAGTTTGAGCAGTTTTGAGTATCCTTGAGTAGAGTGAGTTGAGAAGAGATAAGCATGTTTCCTTTTTATTAAGTTCAAGCTTATGTTATGCTTTAGAATTACCCTTACATGCTCGTACATTCCCTATACTGAGCCATTTGGCCTGCATCGTTTCATGATGCAGATACATGTATTAAGGATCATCAACAGGCGCTTCGTTGATACCACATGTAGTTCGAGTTAGGTATGGTGAGCTTCATTGCTTCCGGAGAATGTCATTACTTTTGTTTTAGTTTTGTTAGGATGTCGTCATTTAAAGGCTTCATAGATAGACAGTAGAGTTTCTGAAGTTTGTTCATTTATTTTGTTAAATGTTTTAAATACTTAAGTTGCCTATTTTATGGCGAGTTAAATATATTAATTTTTTTCAGAGTTATTCATTTGAGTTAAAGATTTGTAATTGAGTTTAATTAATTTTATTTAATTTTTAAGCTTTGTATTCTTGAGTTAGTCTTCCCCTTGTAGTCAGCCAAGATGAGGGTTCTCTTGGGGAGCAACAAGGGTTTTCAAGTGCTGGACACGTCCAGGGTGTAGGCTTGGGTCATGAAAAACATGGTATGAGAGCACAGAGTTTAAGTGTCCTGGGGTGTCTATGAAGTTGGGTCAAGTAGGATCTTATTTATGGTTGTGAGGGCCCCACTTCTATAAATAAGTGACTAAAAGAATTTAAGAAAATATTCCCTTCTTTCATACTCTTAATCATGCAATTGAGTTATATCATAGATATTTATTCATACTCGTGCATTTCCCAGATTCATTCGACTACCCATCATACTAGAGGTGGTTGAAAATTAAAGTCCAAGATCTTTATGGATGAATTATTTTTAGCAAAAGTATTGAGGAAGTGATGATACTCCAGAGGGTCTTGACAGAAACCCATGATTGAGTAAGTTTCAATTTCAGAGTAATGCCTTCATATCAATCGTGTATTTGAGCTAAAAGAGAGTTGTAATCTCTTCATTAAACCTTGTTTAACTGAGGTTCTTATGAGGATTTATGCTTAGAAATTGGGTAGTATTCTCATCCAAAAAGGTAGCATGAGTTATGAAATCATGAACAGTAGTAGTGAGAGTGCCAGAGATAGAGGAAAGTATGTAGAGGTTCAGTAATCTAAGGGAAATAGATAGTGATGGGGCTTATTATGTTAATGCAATCGTGTACCCAGTTAGTTTTAAGTGATGAGTTCCTTTATGAGTAGAAGAAGAAATAATAAAGTTGTAGAGATTTCTTGAAAGAAGGAGGAGGAATAGTTACTAGTCAGTATAAAGTAGAGTCTATTTTAACCAAAGCAGAGTTGATGTCGATGTATCATCGTGTTAGAAGAGACTAAATATAGGTGTGGAATTAGATAGCAGAGTACTCTTGAAGTGATAGACCCAAGCTAGGCTTATGAATTTTGAAAGGATAACTCCATGGTATGTAGAAGATGATAGAATTTTTTGAGAGATAATGTTCAATAAGTGAGTACCTAGTACTTAAGTTGTGAAGTGGAATGTGATGGTAATTTGTGAGTATGGAAACTGAGAGGTAAGGATTTACTACTCATCATAAGGTCTTAGTGGACAAGTGTTTCTTAACTTGTGCATAGTAGTGGTGAGTTAGTATAATAAGCGAGCAGTCATATTGATATTCGGGTTTAGTAATAAACATCAAGTTTGAATTTGAGATGAGTTTCATGATCAAAAGAATGACAACAGGAGGGTGATGATGTTAGTCTTGAGATTTGATCTAGAAGACTTAACAAAGAGCAGATGAGGAAGTGAGATGTTCGCTGCAATGAATGTGAGTAGTACATGTGACAGACCCTAACCTTTAGATAAGGGAAGTGAAGTGTGGCTAAGTCACAAGAGTTAAAAAAATAGCATTAAGATGTGTACCGATAGGGCATGTAATTCTAAGAGGTTAAGAGGAACACCTTAGAAAAAGGTCTTAGTACCTGCTTATAGAGAGTTCGGTAGTCATGAGATAAGCTTCTCCCGAGTGTTAGAGTAAAAGATGGTGTAGACCATTTAGAGGTGATGGGATAGGTCCATACCTTTCAAGTGTCAGCTTTAGACCTAAAGGGTAGATAACAAGATGAGAAATCAAGTCAAGTGTTTGAGAATAAGTTAGTAATGAGTTCCAAAGAGTATGAGAAATATATTTTGAGAGGTTCTTTTAGTAATGGAGTGATGTTAAAAAGAGAAGGTTAATGATCATATCGTGATAATGATGGTGTGATAATTTTGTCTAAGGTTATTAATGAGGAGGAAGAAGAACATGAGGTTTTGCTATGAGAAATGGATAAATGAGAGCCCTTAGTTGGTTCCAAACAGTAATGTGGGCAAATTCTATTTGGTACGGTAGAGATAATAAGAGTAACCCCGTTCCATACCTAGTACAACCGTCATTCGAGGATGAATGATACTAAGAGGGAGATATTGTAACACCCCATAAAAAATTTGAGCTAAGACTTGAACTATCCTTCGTAGTGAGTAAATTTTTACAAAGGACATTTTATTTTTTACCAAGTGTTAAGGTCACTAGATGTAGCACTTTGTGTTCCAAGAGGAACTAAAGAGAGCTCATTCAAATCATTCCTAAGTTCCTATAAGTTTTGGGTCAACTTCAAACGACCATAACCTTTCATACAGGATGAGTTAGGTGGCCCATAAGATATCAAATTAAAGGTCTTTGAATTATCTTTTCAACGCCACCGAGTTTGCAAAATTTCGAGCTTGTATGAGGGAGATATGTCTATTTGAAGTCGGGCTTCCCAAATAAGAAAAGTTACCCAAAAATAGTAAGGGGCATTTTGCTATTTTCCTTACTCAATCAGATTTAATTCATTTTAGTAGGGTTTTAAGGGTCTAATCTGATTAGGTTCAGTTTTATAATCCTAATATACGCGTATGGTTTTAGTTGAGATTGCAAGAAGAGAAAAGAAGAGAAAAGAGGAAAGGATCAAGGCGTTCGTCGAGGTTCTCGAGTTTTATTGTGGATTTTTTCCATGGGTTTGATCTCTAAGAAGTATGTAAGCTTCCATAGTGTTGGGTTTGTTAACCCACACGTCAATCATGCTAATTTCAGCTTTAAATTCATTCTAGAAAGCTGAAGGTTTGATGTTCTTGAATTTTGTTCTTGAAATTGACTTTAGTTCTTGAGCTTAGATGAGATTATGAGTTCTTGAAGAAATCATGTTGATTTTAGAGTTGTGTTTGATAAGACTCTTATGTACATGCAATGGGTATCTGAATCTAAAGAGAAATTGAGAAAAAGAATCAAATTTAGGAGAATTGGGGTTAGAAAATGAGGAAGAAAAAGTCGGGCACAAAACCACTACTAGATCACCTGTACCTCATAAATGATTTTTTTTCTATCCGCATCGCAAATAGTTCGCGGACTCCACTGTTTCAAAAATTATTTCGACCATAAATTATAATTAATCTCCGCGTTGCGGACTTACTCCCCGGACAGTGTTTTTCAACTATTTCTCATGATTAACTATCTAAAATACTTTTAATCATCACCATATCTTTCCTATCACAAATCATAACCTTGAATTCATAATTAAAATTTAAGGTAGAGCTAAGAGTTAAGTATTGAGAGTTCTTCCGAATATTTTGAGAAAGTCTCTTGAGGTTTTTTTGAGGAGTCTTCTACAATTTATAATAACCTGTTTCAAGACTCGAGCAAATGAGTATGAGAATAAGAAGAATGTATTCATGAGTATACTTTATCATCACGAGATCCTTCATATCATGAACCATAACTCTTGAATTCATAATTCAAATTCAAGAGAAAGTTAAGAGCAACGTTCAAGAAAGCTTTTAAGATCAATTGTGAATCCTTTGAGATTAACTGTCTATTTGAACTAAGTTTGAGGAAATAAGTATGAGAATGAGAAGAGTCATGTACATGAGTTCCATAATATTCTTGAGACCCTTGAGTCGAGTCGTTCATGCTAATAATTCCCATGAACCTTATGAGTTGAGCATTCTTGAGATGAGTAGTATCATGAATCCCTTGACTTGAGTTGTTCATGCCCATAATTTCGCATGAAATATCTGAGTTGACCATTCTTGAAGTGAGTAGTATCATTGAAGTTCTTGAGTTTTGAGTTGTTGAGTTTCGAGTATTGAGTTATATGTATGGTTATTGAAAACCTTGAATTTAGTTGTTCACGCCCATCATTCGGCATGAACCCTATTTTGAGAAGTCTTTTACAAATTTTTCTAAACTAGTTTTAAGACTTGAGCACTTGAGTTGAGAAAGAGTAGAGTCGAGTTCATTTTGTTTAAGATGATATATGGGAACTAAGTAGTGCCAAGAGTAAATAATTTCACATTTAAAAGAAGAGGAAACTGGGATTTCCAATAGAGTTTTGAGCAATTTGAGTAACATCTCTTTTTAGAGAAAGATTTTGAGTAATAATTTCAAACAACAGAAAGATATATGTTTTTAAACAAATGAGATGAGTATATTTTTGGGAGTAGTATTGAGCACCGATATGGGGACGAGTTCAGATAACTCAAGTCTCCATAAACCATGCAGTCAACTTGGGTAGAAAGGGTCATACATTTTTGATAATTTCTTAATGCTTTTAAGCATAGCTTAGTGGATCCACTTAGTTGGGAGGCCTTATACCTTCGCAAAATATAGGGTGGTTCTGGTAGCGTGGACGAGACATTGTATCATCACATAGTTCATAGTGATGGTTATCACTTAGGGAATCTCCCACAAAGTTATATTATTGTCACGACCCAAGCCTAGGGCCTAGACGTGACATGGCGAATGAGGAACCCGAAGGAATCCCAAACAAGCCTCTCAAACTTGTCATCTCACTTCATCGGTCACGGAAGTATAATCAACATTAATTAACGGGAAAATAGGGACTAAGGGCAAACCATTTCAAAATGACATCATAGAATAAGAGTCAAGCTCATTTACAAAATACTTGTCC
>JAJOOO010016662.1:0-20659 GCA_029582685.1 Solanum piurae | reverse complement strand
AAAAAACACCCCCACAACCCCCGAAGTTCAAGTGTACAAAAACAATAATAATATACCTAGTATAGTCTCATAAGTAAGGCCAGGGGAAGGTGATGTGTAAGCAACCTTACCCTATCTCATAGAAAAGTTGTTTTCGATTAACCCTCAGCTAAAGTAAGTCATATAAAAATATGTATGAAAAGGAAATACCAGTGTTTTGGACGGCGAGAGGTGACAAAAGGCGACAAGGGCTTGCCTCGCCATGCGGCGAGGCGCTCACCTTTTTGAATCGAGGCACCAATTAATACCAAAAATTAAAAATATTTAATTGCATATATAAATATCCAAAATCTCAATAGCAATAACATATATTAGCAAATATTTCAATTCAAAAACTAATAGTAGATACTAAAAGTCTACAACTTTAAAGACCCAATAATTCAAAAGACAATACTAGAACTCTAAAGTTCTATTCTTCTTCAAAACTATCCAACTCTTGAAGATCAACATCCTCTACATCATTGTATTGCTCCTTATCTTCTTCCTACTCGTATTTTTCATCAATTAGTGTTCGAGTCCTACTTGAAGTTGAACTTGTAGATGTAGTTTCTACTCATTTGCCCTTGTCAAGTGCTCTTGATCTTGAAGAAAGTTCCCTAAGATGATAGATACTCTCATCAGCTCCAATTGGCGTAGCAACACTACCCCAAGTAAGATCATCATCCTCATATACTAGTTCATCTACTTGATCTTCGGGGCATCCAACTAACCATTCATTTGAATCATCAATGTTATCCAAGCGAATTGGATCAATGAGATCACGAGCATCATAACGACGTTTCAATGTTCTATTGTACTTACTGTACACTAGATCATTAAGACACGATAGTGCAAGCCTATTCCTCTTTCTGGAATGAATCTGCGCATAAGTTATAGATATTAACTAATGTCTAATAGATTCTGATAATAATATAATATGGAAATTAGGATATAATTTTTTTACTTACGTGTTCAAACACACTCCGATTTCTCTCACATCCGGATGAGCTACAAGTTAGGCTTAATACTTTCATGGCAAACTTTTACAAGTTTGGTGTTTCACTACCAAATAGTGACCACCATTCAACTATTATAAAATAAATTTGAAAGTTAATGAGTATAAATAAGTCAAATAATTTAAGTAAGAGCTAAATCAACTCACTTACCCGATGACCTTGTGTCTCTAGCTCTTTTAGCTGGACCACAACCAAATAGTCCCTCCGCCATTTTGTACATAAGAAGCTCAGCGACTAGTAAATCTTGTATTGCTGTATCGGGGATCATCTTCTCAACACATGCATAATAATCATTCCACAGAGTCTTTAGTAAAGTTCCCTCTTCTTGAGCTTTATAATACAATCCTGGGTTCAAAACATGGCCTGCAACATGCAAAAGTCGATGGAGTTGGTCTGACCACCTTGCATCAATAATTTCAAACACTTTCTCATATTGCTTCTTAACTCCACGAAAACCTCGCTCAATAGTTTCTTTGGCTCTATCCATTGCTTTATAAATATAGCCCATTGGTGGTTTTTTCTACCCATCCACCAAATGAAGCACTTTTTTCAAAGGGCCACAAAATGTAAGTGCTCGAACAACATCATCCCAAAAGTGGGCAGAAATAATAAGGTTGTCAGCTTCTTTCCCCAAAGTTTCCTTTGCAAATTTACTTGAAGTCCATTCGGTTGAGAGGACTAAAATTCTCAAGTTTTTTCTTTGTATGTACATAGCTCTCAAAGTTAAGAAGGCCGTTGTAAATCTTGTCTTGGCCGGTTTCACCAAATTTCTTTCCTTGGTGAATTTTCTCATCAAGTTTAACAACAATGGCCTTTGACTAATGTAAGAATGGATTATGATGGCCTTCTTAAAAACTGTTAAAGTAAAATTATAGTAATTAGTAGCTAATGAGTATTAAATATTGACTATAAAGAAAGTTAGAGGATAGGAGAGTGATATTATCGGAAGCATATGGATTAACCTTGAATATGTCACCAAACATCAAGTTGATGCAATGAGTGGCACATGAAGTCTAATAAATGTGTGGGTACGCACCCATCATCATACTTCCCGCTTTAACATTCTCACTAGCATTATTAGTGACAATTTGTACAACATTTCCCGGTCCAATTCTTTCAATAGTGTTTTCAAACAACTTGTACATTTTGGTGGAATCGGTAGATTCATTGCTAGCATCAACATAACCAAGAAATACACTACCGATTGGAGAATTCACCAAAATATTGATGATCATTTTACCATTTAGTGTCGTCTATTTTTCCATCATAATGGAACATCCAAACTTTGTCCATTGCACTTTATGCTCATCAATAATTTTTTCCACTTTCTCCACCTCTTTTTTTAGGTGAGTAACTCTAACTTCATGGAATGTAGGAGGCTTTATTCCGGGGCCATGTTGTCCTATTGTCTCAATAAACTTATCAAATGATTTGTAATTGACACAATTAAAAGGGAGCCCCGCATCGTACATCCATATTGCAAAAGCACACACCGCACATCAATTTCTTGTGGAATTTGACCTAAGGTATGGATGCTCTTCATTCTTGGTAGCTATCCCCCAAGAAGTCCCTTCAAAGTATGTTTTTAAGACTTCCAAAACCTAGGGTTTTCATCTAGTCATGGGTCTTCTTTCAAAACGATTTCTAATGTTTAATTATGGTTTATTATGATTGATTAAGATGATTTATGGTTAGATTAATGGTGTATTGTTGGATTTTGATGAAAATCTCTCTTGGACCCATGATTTCCCCTTCTTCCTAAATTGTGAACTATGTATGGCTTGATTGATGATGAGAGCTTGACAATTGATTATGTTTACATTGATTATGTTGTTGAATCATGAAATCCCCCTATCTAATATGATAATTCATGAAGTTAGGGTTGATCTTGATTCCTAGCCTTGAAGGGCAATAACTAGGGTTTATATATGTTGATGAAGATTGTATATAAGTTCATGATTTACTTAGATAATGATGATCCTATGACTTGTGTAATTGTAGTATTGATGTGAGATCCTTCTTCCGTATACCCTTACAATTGACTATGCATGAAGTATGTATGTATGTATGTTATGATAAGCTTGTTGTCTTGATTGAAAGGTTATTCTCATGAAACACTATGAATGTTGTGTGAAAGGTTTACTCATATGTTGATGGTTCTAAGGTTGAAAGGACATTCTCACCTAATGAATCTATGAGCTCTTATGGTAATTACGTTGGTTGGGTGCCTAGTGCATTCTCTTGTGAACATGAACTTAAGTAAAGACTTAATATGACTATTAAAGGAAATTATGCTTAGCACCGAGTGGATATGAACAATGAGATGGAAGCTTTTACGTTTAGCAAGTCCGACTTCCCAATGTATGTTGGCTCATGGGATGGAAACCTTTTACGCTAGTAGTCCGGGTTTCTAGTAGCAATCCACATATCCCATAAGTATGTGCCCACATAGGTCTTTAGCTAGTGGATCCACCTAAAAGCTATTATGAAAGTTCTACCTTAAGCAAGTAGGACACCTCTTTTCGGTGTGGGGGTAGAACACTGGATTCCGTGTAGCTCACATGGTCTATGTCGGTTAAGGATAAACTTCCCTATATGATATGAATACGAACTATGATAAGAACATGGACTTTAATTATGATTTCTTGAGAGGTACTAATTAGGATGAGTGAGGGTATGGGACTTCACTTATGCATTGAACAAGTAGGCTTTAAGAGGGGTTATGGTGAGGTTCTCTTATGTTATGATGACTTATGAAATATGTATGAAAGGTATGTATGAATGTTAAGGTTGACTTTACTTCTTACAAACTATGATTATGAATAACTCATTACTTATGTATGTTGGTTATGAATGAGGCAAACGTAAGATATGTATGTTGTTGGTAGCCTAAATGTGATACTTAGCATTTGGTAGTGTTATGGCATTTACCTTTGCATTGCACTAGTATGACTTTGGGTTGCTTATATGTTGGTTTGGCTTATGTTTCTTGACAAATGTGCATTATAGATTTTAAACTTGATAAAGGCATGATATCAACTAAATGTCCCCTTTATGCATGTTTTAAGGATTTTAAGCATGACTTCCATACTTAGTACATTATTTGTGCTAACCCATATTTTCTACATTCTATGAGTTTAGGTTCCGATCGTTGAGAAGTACTACTTTCTTCAAGTGAAGCTTGGGTTGACTATTCCCTAGGCTTGGTGAGTCCTCAAGTTCGAGGAGAAGATGCTATTGTTTCTAGTTTCTATTGTATTTTCTACTTTGCGACTACTAATGATGTAAATGGATTTTGACCGTATTTGTACTATTTATGTTCTAGATGGTGATTGAGACAAGTCTAGATTCTTATTTTTCGTTTATGAAAAAGAAGTTGACTTCTATTGTAAAAGTTTTAAAGTTTTGGCAATTGTTCTATGTCTTTATGTTTTGATTTTGCTAAGGGCTTGTATGAGACCCCTCAGAGTCAAGTACGTCATGTTACTTCTAGGGGGTAACCCTGGGTCGTGATAAATTTGGTAATCAGAGCACAAGGTTATAGAATGATTTTAGGATAATGTCTCATGAACCACATCTAGTAGAGTCTTGTTCATAAGTGTGAAGCGTGCCACACTTATGAATGAGAGGCTATAAGATGTTTAGGAACTTTCACTTCTTTCATTACTCTTTAGTCATGTTTGGAGTCCTAACTCTATGAAGTCCTTTCCTAACCCTTCTCTTGTGATGTTAGGCAATAAATACAAGAAGATAAAATGCAATGAGGAGGCAAGAGGAGAATGTTAATGAGGTAGCTCCTCCTCAAGCTCCTCAAGATCCTTAAGCTCCTAATGAAGAGGGGGTTATGACTAATGTGGAGATAAGGTCGGCTCTCCAAACATTGACTCATGTTTTGATGACTCAAGTCACTAGGGATGCTAGAGCTCATGAAAATCCCAATGCAAGTACAACCGCTTCAAGGATTATGGATTTCACAAGAATGAATCCCCCTACATTCTATGGCTCCAAAGTGAATGAAGACCCGCAAGGGTTTACTGATGAAGTGTTTAAGGTGCTTGATGTTATGGGAGTGTATCCACAAGAGAAGGCGGAACTAGCCGCCTATCAATTGAAAGATATGGCTCAAGTTTGGTATGATCAATAGAAGGAGGAGAGAACCGTGAGAGCGGGCCCGGTTGATTGAGGAGTGTTCAAGTCGGCCTTCCTTAATAGTTTTTCCCATTAGAGTTGAGGGAGAGAAAGATGCAAGAATTCATCAACCTTTGCCAAGGAGGTATGAGTGTGAAGGAATATAGCCTTAAGTTCACCCAATTGTCTAAGCATGCTCCAACCTTAGTGGCGGACTCTAGGGCTAAGATGAACAAATTCGTTATGGGGATATCCGACTTGGTGGTAAACGAATGTCATTCGACAATGCTCATTCCAAGTATGAACATTTCACGTCTAATGGTTCATGCCGAACAAATAGAGGAACAAAAGCTCAAGCAAGTAAGAAGAGAAGTGAAGAGTGCAAGGACCGATGATGGAAATTCTTCCAAGGGTAAATTTGAGGTTCAAGGTAAACCAATGTTCAAGAAGAGGTTTTCCAACCAAGGCTCATCTAGCACTCTAAGGGTCAACAAAGATAGGGTGTCTAACCCTAAGCCACAATGAGGTAATAGTGGTAGCTCTTATGTTGAAAGACCTAGTTGTGCAAAGTGCGACAAGAAGCATGATGGCAAGTGCTTAGTTGGCACGGATGGTTGTTTTAATTGTGGGAAGAACGGTCATATGAAGAGAGATTATCACATACTAAAGGTTCAAGGGAGAGAGGGCAAGAAAGTCCCTCCAAGTGGCTCTAATTCCGATGCTCCCAAGAAGAACTATTTCTATGCTCTTCAATCCTGAGGTGACCAAGAGAGCTCACCGGATGTTGTTACGGGTATGTTGCAAGTCTTTTCCATTGATGTTTATGCATTATTAGACCCCGGTGCCACTTTATCTTTTGTTACAACTTTTATGGCTATGAAATTTGAAGTTCTCCCCGAAGAGTTACTAGAACCTTTTTCGGTGTCTACCCCGGTTGGTGACTCGGTAGTAGCAAAAAGAGTCTATAGGAGTTGTCCTATTTCTTTGTCTCATAAAGTCACTTTGGTTGATTTGGTAGAATTAGACATTCTTGATTTTGATGTCATTTTGGGCATGGATTGGTTGCATGCATGTTATGCTTCAATAGATTGCAGGACCCGTGTGGTCAAATTTCAATTTTCAAAAGAGCCAATTTTAGAAAGGGGGGAATTCTATTCCTATAGGTCAATTTGTTTCATGTCTAAAAGCTAGAAAAATGATCTCCAAGGGGTGCATGTATCATATTGTTAGGGTTATGGATGTTGAGTCCAAGGTCTCTTTTTTAGAGTCGTTCCCCGTGGTGAGTGAGTTTCCGGAAGTCTTTCCCGATGACTTGCCCGGCATTCCTCCCGAACGGGAAATAGACTTTGGCATTGATCTTTTTCCGGATACACAACCCATATCTATCTCTCCCTATAGAATGGCTCCGGCCAAATTGAAAGAGTTGAAGGAGAAACTCAAGGACTTGTTAGACAAGGTCTTTATTCAACCAAGCATATCTCCATGGGGTGCTCCGGTATTGTTTGTGAAGAAGAAAGATGAGTCCCTTAGGATGTGTATTGATTACCGCCAATTGAACAAGGTCACTATAAAGAATAAGTATCCACTTCCTAGGATTGATGATTTGTTTGATCAACTCCAAGGGGGTAACCATTTCTCCAAAATAGATCTTCGTTCAGGTTACCATCAACTAAGGGTAAGAGGATTTGATATTCCTAAGACGGCCTTTAGGACCTGGTACGGTCACTACAAATTTGTGGTTATGTCTTTTGGGTTAACAAATGCCCCGGCGACATTCATGGACCTAATGAATAGGGTGTTTAGGCAATATCTTGATTCATTTGTGATCGTTTTTATTGACGATATTTTGATCTATTCGAGAAGTGAGGGTGAACATATGGATCATTTGAGGATTGTATTGCAAGTCCTTAAAGACCACCAATTGTATGCAAAGTTTAGAAAGTGTGAGTTTTGGCTAAGATCGGTTGCTTTCCTTGGTCATATTGTGTTGGGTATGGGTATTGAGGTAGATCCTAAGAAGACGGATGCGGTCAAGAGTTGGCCTAGACCTCTATCAACTACCGATATTAAAAGCTTTTTGGGTTTGGCCGGTTACTATAGGAGGTTTGTTGAGGGTTTTTCCTCTATTGCTTCTCCGTTGATGACTTTGACTCAAAAGAAAGCTAAGTTTGTGTGGTCAGAGACTTGTGAGAAAATCTTCCAAGAATTGAAATATAGGTTTACATCCGCTCTGGTGTTGATCTTTTTGGAGGGTACCGATGGGTTTATGGTATATTGTGATGCTTCTCGACTGGGTTTGGGATGTGTCCTTATGCAACGTGGTAAAGTGATTGCCTATGCTTAAAGGCAACTCAAGGTCCATGAGAAGAATTATCTGACTCATGATATTGAATTAGAGTCAGTAGTGTTTGTTTTGAAAATATAGAGACATTACTTATATGGGGTCCATGTAGATGTGTTTACCGACCACACGAATCTTCAATATGTGTTTAGCCAAAAAGACTTGAATATTTGACAAAGAAGGTGGTTAGAGCTTTTGAAGGATTATGACATGAGTGTCCTTTACCACCCGACAAAGCTAATGTAGTTGCGGATTCCCTAAGTAGATTGTACATGGGTAGTGTGGCTCATATAGAAGATGAGAAGAAGGAATTGGTTCGTGATGTGCATAGGTTGGCCCAGTTAGGTGTCCACCTAGTGCATTCCACCAAGGGTGGATTCATGGTCCATCATAGTTCCGAGTCGTCCTTTGTGGTTGATGTAAAGTCTTAAGAAACACATTGATCCTATATTAATGGAGTTGAAAGAATCGGTTCTCAATAAGTCCGTCGAGGCTTTCTCCCAAAGGGGAGATAGGGTGCTTAGGTACCTAGATTATGTGTTTTGGATTTTGATGGCTTAAGGGAGAAAATTTTAGAAGAGGCTCATGGTTTGCGGTATTCTATTCATCCGGGAGCCACCAAGATGTACCGTGACCTACGGGAAGTCTATTGGTGGAATGGTATGAAGAATGATATAGCGGGTTTTGTAGCCAAGTGCCCAAATTGCCAACAAGTTAAGGACGAGCATCAA
The DNA here is from genome assembly GCA_029582685.1 of Solanum piurae. Taxonomy (NCBI): domain Eukaryota; kingdom Viridiplantae; phylum Streptophyta; class Magnoliopsida; order Solanales; family Solanaceae; genus Solanum; species Solanum piurae. The sequence continues at coordinate 12,425 of JAJOOO010016662.1, read as the reverse complement.
AGGCCCGAAGGGTTGTCCCAAAATATAGATATTCCCACTTGGAAGTGGGAGGATGTGAATATGGATTTTATTGTGGGGTTGCCTCGTACTCGGAGGCAACATCATTCTATTTGGGTCATTGTTGATAGGATGACAAAATCATCCCACTTTATTCCCATCAAGACTTCACTTTCGGAGGAAGACTATGTCAAGTTGTACATCAATGAGACAGTGAAGTTGCATGGGGTCCCCTCATCTATCATTTTGGATCGGGGTACTCAATTTACTTCACATTTTTGGAAGGCATTCCAAAAAGGACTTGGTTCTAATGTTAAACTTAGTACCGCTTTTCACCCTCAAACGAATGGTCAAGTGGAACGCACCATTCAAACCTTAGAGGACATGTTGAGGGCATGTGTGATAGATTTCAAAGGTAGTTGGGATGACCATCTCCCATTGATTGAGTTTGCCTACAATAATAGTTACCACTCTAGCATTGCCATGGCTCTGTTTGAAGCCCTTTATGGTAGAAGGTGTAGATCTCTGGTTGGTTGGTTTGACGTAGGTGAATTTTCTCTAATTGGTCCCGAACTAATTTATGAGGCCATTGAAAAAGTTCGACTCATTAGAGAGAGGTTGAAGACGGCCCAAAGTCGACAAAAGTCATTTGCCAATGTTAGAAAGAAGGATCTTGAATTTGGGGTTGGTGATTGGGTTTACTTGAAAATCTCACCTATGAAAGGTGTGATGAGGTTTGGTAAAAAGGGGAAGCTTAGTCCCCAGTATGTGGGCCCTTATCAAATATTGAAGCGTATTGGGAAAGTTGCATATGAATTAGACTTGCCAAGTGAGTTGGCTCCGGTTCACCAGATGTTTCATGTTTCCATGCTTAAGAAGTGCATGGGTGATCCGGTATCCATCATTCCTTTAGAAGGTTTAGGAGTTGATGAGAGTCTATCCTATGAAGAGGTTTCGATAGATATTTTGGACCGGCAAGTTAAGAGGTTAAGAAACAAAGAAGTAGTTTCCGTTAAAGTCTTATGGAGGAATCACTTTTGAGGGTGCTACATGGGAGGCCGAGGCCGATATGAAGTCCCGTTATCCTCATCTTTGTGCTTCTACTCCTATCCAAACTTGAGGTAAGTAGTTTTCTTGAGTTTGGTGTTTTTGGAAGTCATATGTGCTATGAGTTTTCTTTATGACTTCCTTATGTTGTGCATGTTTTTGTGAGAATTCATGTTTAGTATAAATTGAGTTTTCATGGATTATATGTTCCTCATGTTGATTTGCATTTTAGTATGATGATTGCATTTTTGACTTCATGAGGTGAAATGATAAACATGCTTAGTTATGTTTTGATGAAAGGATATATTGGCTCCATATTGTTGTGTTGATCTTGCTTTTAGTTGGAGAAGATAGTTCCTCCTATGAACATGATTTATGTTGTATTTCATTAATATTGGGTTGGTAGATGTAGTTCCTACTTACTTTTATTGCATGGGACATGTTGTGAAATAGAGTTGAAGTTTCCTCTTTTTAAATAATGCATGAGGTGAATAGTGCATTTATAAGTTTTTTACAATTTTGATGTTTCATGTGTGTTGGGCTGTTAGTCTTGAGTTTCTAACTTAGTTTGGTGTCAAGATCATCATTTGAGGACGAATGTTCCCAAAGGGGAAATAATGTAACACCCCGGAAATCTAGTGACCTAAGCTAGAGCCTAACTTGAAGTCTAGTGTCCTAAATAGGGTTAACATATAGATAAAAGTCGTAAAATGCCCTCCCTAACCTAGTACTAATGATTTAGGGCCTATACGTCAAGGCATGACCCCCTAGGACCCCCCCTCAAGGGTCCTTGAGGAGGACCCAAGGGAAGGTCCAAAGCTGTCAAAAATAGCTCGTGACCACGATTGGGTACCCACGAGTCGTGGGTGGATCCACGCTCCATGGTTGGGAATCATGGGTTGAGACTTAGTCTCCCCAATGACTCCCCCATTTTCCAAGTCTCTGAACCAAATGACGCCCTAGAAGGACGGTCTGTGGATGGGGTTCGTGGATCACACCTGTAGGTGTTGTCTTGGTTCGGCCTTAGTGGGGGTGTTTTGGTAAATTGCTTTAAGGGTTAGTCAACTTAAGGGACGGTTATTTTGGGTTAGTTAAAGTATTTTAAGACTATTAAAAATACAGAACACTAATTTTCAATTCATTAATTCAAATCACTCAATTGGAAACTATTCCCTCCCTCTCAAATATTTCTCTCTCTAAGACGAAAACCTCCATTGAAGAATAAGGTCAAGGTCAAGCTAGGGGTTCAAGAACAAGTCTTTTCTCATCAATTTCTTGTGGAATTCGACCTAAGGTATGGATGCTCTTCATTCTTGGTAGCTATCCCCCAAGAAGTCCCTTCAAAGTATGTTTTTAAGACTTCCAAAACCTAGGGTTTTCATCTAGTCATGGGTCTTCTTCCAAAACGATTTCTATTGTTTAATTATGGTTTTTTATGATTGATTAAGATGATTTATGGTTAGATTAATGGTGTATTGTTGGATTTTGGTGAAAATCTCTCTTGGACTCATGATTTCCCCTTCTTCCTAAATTGTGAACTATGTATGGCTTGATTGATGATGAGAGCTTGACAATTGATTATGTTGTTGAATCACGAAATCCCCCTATCTAATGTGATAATTCATGAAGTTAGGGTTGATCTTGATTCCTAGCCTTGAAGGGCAATAACTAGGGTTTATATATGTTGATGAAGATTGTATATGAGTTCATGATTTACTTAGATAATGATGATCCTATGACTTGTGTAATTGTAGTATTGATGTGAGATCCTTCTTCCGTATACCCTTACAATTGATTATGCATGAAGTATGTATGTATGTATGTTATGATAAGCTTGTTGTGTTGATTGAAAGGCTATTCTCATGAAACACTATGAATGTTGTGTGAAAGGTTTACTCACATGTTGATGGTTCTAAGGTTGAAAGGACATTCTCACCTAATGAATCTATGAGCTCTTATGGTAATTACGTTGGTTGGGTGCCTAGTGCATTCTCTTGTGAACATGAACTTAAGTAAAGACTTAATATGACTATTAAAGGAAATTATACTTAGCACCGAGCGGATATGAACAATGAGATGGAAGCTTTTACATTTAGCAAGTCCGACTTCCCAATGTATGTTGTCTCATGGGATGGAAACCTTTTACGCTAGTAGTCCGGGTTTCTAGTAGCAATCCCCATATCCCATAACTATGTGCCCACATAGGTCTTTAGCTAGTGGATCCACCTAAAAGCTATTATGAAAGTTCTACCTTAGGAAAGTAGGAACCTCTTTTCGGTGTGGGGGTAGAACACTGGATTTCGTGTAGCTCACATGGTCTATGTCGATTAAGGCTAAACTTCCCTATATGATATGAATACGAACTATGATAGGAACATGGACTTTAATTATGATTTCTTGAGAGGTACTACTTAGTATGAGTGAGGGTATGGGACTTCACTTATGCATTGCACAAGTAGGCTTTAAGAGGGGTTATGGTGAGGTTCTCCTATGTTATGATGACTTATGAAATATTTATGAATGTTAAGGTTGACTTTACTTGTTACAAACTATGATTATGAATAACTCCTTACTTATGTATGTTGGTTATGAATGAGGCAAACGTAAGATATGTATGTTGTTGGTAGCCTAAATGTGATACTTAGCATTTGGTAGGGTTATGGGATCTAACCTTGGCATTGCACTAGTATGGCTTTTGGTTGCTTATATGGTGGTTTGGCTTATGTTTATTCACAAATGTGCATTATGGCTTTTAAAATTGATAAAGGCATGATTTCAACTAAATGTCCTCTTTATGCATGTTTTAAGGATTTTGTGCATGGCTTTCATACTTAGTACATTATTTGTGCTAACCCATATTTTCTACATTCTATGAGTGTAGGTTCCGATCATTGAGAAGTACTACTTTCTTCAAGTGAAGCTTGGGTTGACTCTTCCCTAGGCTTGGTGAGTTCTCAAGTTCGAGGACAAGATGCTATTGTTTCTAGTTTCTATTGTATTTTCTACTTTGAGACTACTATTGATGTAAACGGCTTTTGACCCTATTTGTACTGTTTATGTTCTAGATGGTGATTGAGACAAGTCTAGATTCTTATTTTTCGTTTATGAAAAAGAAGTTGACTTCTATTGTAAAAGTTTTAAATTTTTCGCAATGGTTCTATGTCTTTATGTTATGATTATGCTAAGGGCTTGTATGAGACCCCTTCGGGGTCAAGTAGGCCATGTTACTTCTAGGGGATAACCCCGGGTCGTGACAAATACCATCATTAAAAGTACTCCCAGAAAAATTACAGTTAACTGAATCGTTCGTTGATCCTTGAGTACCATAATTCCATCCAATTTCCCTCTTTCTGCTAGCATCCGACACCATTGAATTCACTGTTTATGGAGTATGGACAAATAAATACTATATTAATTAGTATTAAAACTAAATTAAGTTGCATTGTTGCAAAGAAATAATTATAGAAGAATTTTTATTTTTTTTTAAAATGTAGGAAGTGGGCAGTGGCTTTAGTTTTTCTTTAGAAATCAGACTTCACAATTAAAAACAGAGGGACTGAGAGAGTACTAAAAACAGAGCAAAAGAAGAGAAAAGAGATTGATTCGAGAAAAGAAGAGAAGGGATATTCGAGAAAAGAAGAGAAGAGAAAAGTCACGTAAGAGAAGAGAGAAGTCCAGACCAGTACATGAGCATTCGTCGCGAACTCGCAGCAGCAGCAGTCGCGACTCGCGACTTCAAGTTTCCAGTCGAACTCGCGACTTCAAGTTTCCAATCGTCGCGAACTCTAATTCCAGTCGAGGGATTGATTTCAAGTTTCCAGTCGCGAAATGAGAAAGGAGCAACAGTCGCGACATCAAGTTTGAAAAAATACCCAAAAAAACCCTAATTTGGTTATTTGGCAAAATAAAAAAAGCGACGCCTATTGCATCGCCATTCCACATCACCACTCGCCTTGGCTCGCCTTTTTGACCTCGCCACGCCTCGCCGAAAATAGGCGCAGAACGCCACGCCTCGTCGCCAAAGGCGAGAGGCGCTCGCCTTTAAGAACACTGGGAAATACAATAATAAAGAAGTCATGCTGAAAGTAATGAAAAAAAAATAGCATCAACAATAAAGAATACGATAACCTAAAAGGAAACAACTAGTAATAATTATATGGATCAAGTAAAAAACTAGACAATGCTCGACTACCTACTAATCTTCTATTCGAATCTTTGACTTATATATCCTCCTATCTAGGGTCATCTCCTCGGTAAGCTACAAGAGTGTCATTGTCTAGTCTAATTATCTCTTTGCAATACTTCTTCAGCCCACCTCTACCTCTCCTCAGATCAACCATAGTCAACCTCTCACACTTGCTCATTGGAGCATCTGTGTAACTCTTCTTCACATGCCTGAACCATCTCAATCTTCACTTCCCTCATCTTGTCCACCGTGGAGGCCACTATCACAAAATCACAAATATATTCAATCCTAACTATATTTTTTTAATATGCTCACACATATATCTCAACGTCCTCATTTTCATTACTTTCATCTTTTTAACGTGCGAGTTATTGATTGGCCCACACTTCATCTGATACAACAGAGTTGGTTTAACAACCGCTCTATAAAACATACCATTAAATCTTGGTGGTACATTATTATCGTAGAAAACATAGAATTCGAGTTTTCATTTCATCCACCCCACTCCAATATGATATGTAACATCATTGTCAATCTCCTCATTTTTTTTTTGAATTATTGACCTAAGATAAATGAAACTTACTCTCTTGGGATGAACTGTGTATCAATCATCACTTCAATATCTGTTTCATGCGTTATGTTATTGAACTTGATACTCGTGTTCTTTGTCTTGAGCCTTTTTGGATTAGCTTTCGACTTTTGACTTATAAGCCAAAAATCATAAGTTAAAAATTTTAACTTTTTGACTTTTGGATTATTTTTACCATATTAGCTTAAAACCAAGTACTTATAAGCACTTTGTAAATTTACCCAAACACTTCAAAAGTGCTTAAAAGTTTATTTTGACTTAATTACACTTAAAATAAGTCAATCCAAACAACTCATGTTCAACTTGAACCCTTTAGACTCTAGGGTATGTTTCCAAACCTCCAATCTATCGTTAACTTTGTCGCATATCTCATCGGCCTTTCGCAAATGTCATACACCATCGCACTTTCCTTAGAATATGTTGTGTTAATTCATCCATCACCAAGACTAGTAAAAATGACCTAAAAGTCAATCTTCGGTGCAACCCCATCACGACTTCAAAGTGTTTTGAGTCTCTTCCCACTGTAATTACTCGGATCTTAAAACTCTATCATACAAGTCTATACATGTCCCTAATCGCCCCTATTGTATGCTAGGCGTACACCTCAATTGATATGCCTTATATTTTAGTTTGTTTACTAAGTCATTTCATTTAATAACAAACTCACTCACCTTCTAAAATTTTGTGCCCTATTAAATTAAAATATAAAATAAAAGAGGGATAAAACTGCACACATGAAAGCAATCAAATATACACTCCATAACATATAAAATTCAAAGAAAACAAACAAAAACAACCTAGCACTTAGAACTGCGTACCCTCTAAGGATTATAGTAGCAACACAATTGAAAAAATTAGTCAAACAAATAAAATTGCGTACCCATTAAGAATTATATCAGCAAAACGAAGCTCACATTCGTCTAATTTCCGGCAGCCGAAGCAACAAGGCCGATAACTCCATTATCACCGTACTTCTCTCCTATCGCTATGGTTGATTTGAGTGTCAATTTTGTCAGCTTAATGAAGAGCCTATTTTGTTTTTGTGGGGGAAAAAAAGCTTTTTGAAGCTGGGCGGTGGCATTGTATTCTCTGTGGCAAAACACTTGTCTCCATTCTAACCCATTTCGATTTTCAATATCCACTTTCCCAAAGTCACTTTACCATCCTTTAAATTTATGTGATATAAAAATAAATTAAAGTTGATTTTAGATTATTATTTGAATTGTTAACTATTGCATTTTAGAATACCTTTTATGTTTTTTTTAAAAAAATATTATATACTTTATGTTTATACCCCAATTTATGTAGCACAAATAAATTTTTTTGAGTCAACTAAATTTTTTATATGTCTTTATATTTTAAATTGTAATTTTTTTTTTATAGTATTACGTTATTTTCAAAGAACATGTGTTTTCCCTTGCTCTTAAATTTTAAATTGTTAATTTGTTTATTTTATAGTATTATGTTATTTTCAAAGAATATGTGTTTTCCCCTTCTCTAATTATAGAATTTCGAGAGTCAATTAATTTATTTTTTATATTTTTAATTTGTTAATTATCAATAATATATTTTATTTTATTTATCCTAATTTATGTGACACAATAGAATTTCAAGAATCGCTTACAAAAATTAATTTTTCTAAATTTTTAAGTTATTAATTATTATTATTTATAATTTTTTTATTTCATTTCCAGTAATATAAGTTATTTTCTATGTCCCTATTTATGTGGCATTAATAAAATTTTAAGAGTAATTTCCAAAATTCAACGACAAAAAGATGATAAATTTTCATAACCAAACGCCTTCATTCTTTAAATAATATTAGATGTTTTTAGAAAATTTTATGCTCTTTGAAAAAAAAATACCTATTTGATAACTTTAATCATAATAATAGTGTTCTTAAATATTTTTGTATCTTGTAAATGCTTCACTTGATAATACTAACAATAGTTAGTGCAGTAAAAGATTCTTTTATGAAAAAATATTTATTTATTATTTTATATAATGCGATATAACTGAGCATTAAATTATAATGGACTCTTGTGGTCCGAGTTTTTTCTGCATCTCATGTATAACAGTGTTTTTTTATGGAGTAATATAATTTGGCATAAAAAAATGGACTTTTGTTATAAATTAAAATTATTATTTCCTTCGTTTCAAGCAGAATGACTTATTTTTTATTTTACTTTTTCTGTTTAAAAAAAATAACATATTTTTGTTTTACAATATTTTAATTTCAATTTTCGTCGTGACATATATAAGATCATAAAATTAAAAAGTATTTATTATAGTTGTTATTATTTAAATTTAGGATAACAAGATTGAAAATTTTCTTTATTGTTTTAAACTTCATAACTAGACAATTTTTTTAAAACAGAGAAAGTATGAGATTTCGTTACTTAAATATGTTATATCAACTCTTAACTACCACTAAAAGAGCACATCATTAAGAGTTCGTTTTTGGTCCATATACTACTTACGTGGAAGGTTATAATGCACAAATTATTTAGGTGATGATAAATAATATTAAAAATTATTATATTTGAATTACTTATTGAATTTTTTGTCAGTGACGGAGTTAGACATTTTATGAAGGGCGTGCAACATTTAAAGAAGCAACTAACAATATATTTTAGCTAGTAGGCTCACATCTATCTTGCATAAGATAGCGATTTTACCATTGATCATGATCGTAATAATTTGTTTTCAACCAAATACAATTCATATATCTATTTATTTTCAGTTTGGATTGCTTGTAGTTACGAAAACACACGATAAATTATATAGATTGAAATAATAATTTTATAATGTACAAGTCAAGATTTTTATTAAACACATATCACACATTCAAAAAGGCATAACACTAATTTATCAATTTTTACTTAAATCTAAATTATTTTTATCCTTGATTTTGCTACTTCTTAATTTAATGAATGTTAAATTTGTTGTGCTTTATAAAGAATAAGTGAAAATCCTAATCAAAAGTGTCAAACTCCAGTTAATTCTCTTGATTCGCCTATAAAATTATGGAAGAAATCATGTTATGAAAAAAGAATAAGGTTCTCTTAGTAACCTACTTAGGACTTAGGAGGGAAGGGATAATACAACGATATATGTATAATTACATATAATCTTTTCTTCTAATTTTTTAGATAGAAACTTGTTTGAAATACTATTTAATATTTAATAAAGTAAATATCCAACATGAAAGTTTCAACTAAATTTAGTTATTAATAAATATTTATTTTGTCTTAATTTATGAGATATACTTTGTTTTTTAGTATGTCACAAAATGAACGTTATCTATAATTAGAAATAATTTAACTTTAGAATTATACTCTTATTTAATTTTAAATTAATCTTTTCTTTATAATGAAATAAGTTATAACTACATTAATAATTAAATAATGTAATGACGGAAATAATATCTAATAGTTCTAATTTCTAATGAAGAAAAGAAAGTTAGTATAGGACCAACAAAAAACTCTTAGAAATTTGACTAATAAAAATAAATGAAGTTAAAAGCAAGAGTCGAATCCTTTGACCGCTCAGTCGCTCACACGCTTTTTACCATTGCTATGTCAAGGTTGTGCAAATTTAATTATATAAAAGACATTCAATAAATTTAACCTACGTATATCGTATAATTTTTTAATAAAGGGTGTTCGCGTGCACAATCTTAATGGCTGGGCTGAAGCTCCGCCCCTGATTTTTGTCGTTAAATTATTTGATCCATAGATGTATTTTTATTACCAAATAAAATAATATATAAATTATCACACAATTTGACGTGGGTACTTTTAATATCATCAGTAAACACTATCTATTTAAAATTGGGATGGACTCTTTTATACTCATCCAAACGACACTAGAAGTAAAATATAAAATTTAAGTTACACGTTTTTTAAAATAGGTAAGTGTATGTGCATTCATTAATAATAAATGTATATAAAAAAAAATAATTATTCGTATATTTTATTATTAAGTAAAAAAAATTTAAAAATATAATAACATAAAAAGTTTTAAAATAAAAAAAAAATGTATACTTGAAAAGCAAAATGATAACTCATCATCACACTTAAATTGGATATTGATATCAAAAATTAAAAAATTATTGATGTCGATTAAGAGTCACCTTATTTATTATAAACAGAAATAAGATAATGAGCAAAAGTTAAAAATTATATTGGTAAAATTTCAATTAATTTAAAGTCACTTCCTATAGATTTTAAACGAGGAACCATATAATCAATATAATTTTATTTGATTCAAAAAATCTTAAATATTAGGAGTTTCACATTTTATAACTAAGTAAAAGTTGTTATAAAATATTATAGTGTGGATGTCCACTACACCAAGAAGTTACTCTCACCCATAATCTCCATTACTTTCCTCCATTATGAAGATAACAATAACCTCCACCTTTATAACAATTATTCTTGTAACCTTTCACTTCCATAACCTCCCCCATTATATTCATGTTAATGTCATGTTTATGACTAACCTTTTGTATGCCTCTATGTGACACTATAAATAGAGGCATAAGGGTTCATATTGTATACACTTGAAAGAAAGAAAGTTATCTTATTGTGATCCTTTTTGTCTTATATTCTTCTTGTATTTATCTTTATATTGTTCTTTTGTTCTTAAGTTTTATAACACGTTATCAACACGAATGTTCTACCATTGAAAGATTGAAGCAAAGTAAATAAAAGAAGGTAAAATAATTGTGTTTATTTTTCTCTCGGGAACAAGGTAAATTATTGTGAAATCTATTTTATATTTTACTTGTGAACAAGTTGAATGGTTAATATTATTGTTACTGTGCATTTTTTTCACCTATGACTATATATATTTATTTTTTTGTATGTGAAACTTATTTTATATTTTATTTATGATTATGCTCACTGTTTTGGTTATTACATAAGCTCTTAATTTATTTTGTTTTGTGTGTGAAATATTTTGGGTTCACATGGAAATTGATAAAGGGGTGGTGGTAGTGACTAGTGAGCAGTTTTATTTTAGTGTAATTGAAATTATTATTTTCTTAGTGTGCAACTGATTCTTTGATTTATAATGGTAATTCACTAGCTTAATTATTGTGAACCAAACATAATATAATATAATGCTATATGTAACTCTCTGTATTGGACAAGTTTAAAATATTAGTACATACTTTGTTGAGAATATTTTTATTGTGTTTCTTTTGTTCTATATTTATTTGTGCATGTTAATCACAAAGTGACTATAATTTTTTAAGGCTCAATGGTGAGTCCAATTATATTTGCTTTATTTTGTCATTGATTGAGGGTAAGTTGAAGGATTCAAGTCCTATCTAGGCCTGGCAAGGGGACGGGGACGGGACGGGTGGGGGACGACCTTGACCGGGATTCCACCGGTATCGGGCCAGGCAGGACCAGGTTTGGTGGGAAAAAAATATGTCCCATCCCATCCCACTATAAATACATGATGGGACAGTGTTTGGCGGGACGGGACGTGGAATTTTATTTTTTATATGTTTATTTATTTGTATTAAAGTTATATATTTTTGAATAACATTTTTAATTTTTTTGGTTTTCAATAACATTTTTAGCTAAGTAAAAATGCGTAAGTTTTGAAAAATTCAAATTTCATCTTTTAAATTTCAAGTTATGAAATAAAAGTTGAAATTTGAAATTTCAAATATGTATTTTAAATTTCAAAATTTAAATTTAAACTTTCAAATTTGTATTTTAAATTTCAACTTTCAACTTTCAAATTTCAAATTTCAAATTTCAAATTAAGTATTTTAAAGTAAGTTTAGTATATATAAAAATATGTATGTATGTATCAAAATTAAAATACAAGATAAATTTTGTATAAAAAAGACTTGAATAAAGCCTTTAAATTTATTCAAATAAAATCTAATTGGAACTTAAAAGTTACAATTTACAAATATTAGATGAGTAACTAATCTACACAACTATCGTCTAGGAAGGGTTCTGTTTCAATAAGTTCTCATATGTAAATCTAATATTTGTTAAAAATATTAGAGAAGTAACTAATCTACGCAGCCACATTCTAGGAAGGGTTCTGTTTCAATTAGTTCTTGAATGTAATCTAATATTTGTATTGTAGCGACCCTTTCGAAAATATACTACCACTTGAACAAGAGATCTAATTAAATACTTGCGACATTTAAAAGAAGTTAACTATGGCCATATTGATTTTAATCTAGTAGAGGGATTAGATGCATAATGACCTCCGAAAAGTAATTTAAGCAAATAACCGACAAGCTTTTCATGTATATATATATTATCCTCACACTCAAGGATGAAATAACAAGAATATTACAAGCTTCTGAGTACCGAAATCAGTCTGCTCATGCTTCACACAAACATTCATAAAGTAATAGTAGATTCAGGATATTACAAGACTTGGGTTTACACACACCCCAAAAAAAAACATATAGCGATACTTATATTACAATCCATGGTGACATGACCAAATCAGCCCTCAAATTCGCCAAGTAAATATACAAAACATAGATCATGTACAAGTCCTAAGGTTTATACAAAATATATATGCCTATATGCAAATGTGATCTTCCTTAAAACTTTCAAAATC
>JAJOOO010016661.1:0-18956 GCA_029582685.1 Solanum piurae | reverse complement strand
ATAGCCTTCAATTAATGTCCAACACAAACTAGGGTTAGAATTTGGAAAAGAAGGAGGAACATGGGTCTCATGGGGAATTCTTCAAGAAACCACCAATACAACATAAATTCATCTATAATTGTTCATGTAACATCAATCAAAGTCAGTTTATAACATCAATTTTACTTTAGAAAGAAGACCCACGTTTTTGGATTAAAACCTAGAATTTGGATATTTTGAAATTCATCTTGAAGGGGACTCTTAGGGAAAGTAATCCCAAGAGTGATAAGAAACCATACCTTATTGACGAATTAACCACGAAAATCCTAGTTGAAACCTTGGAGAGTTGGTCTTCTTCTTGAAGCTCCAATCTTCTTTAATGGAGTTCTTGGGAAGAGAGAGAGTAGAAAGAAGGAGGAACTTTCGGTTTAGATCTTTGGGGTTTTGTGTTTGAGTGATAAAAGTGAGGTAAATTGACTTAAAATCATTATATACACGTCCCCTAAAGTACCTAAAATACCCCTTACTTAGTTGGACTCTTTAATGAAATAAAAGTTGATTTCTGAATTTCTGAATTTTCGTCGCGGAACAAGTCCGCGACGCGGAGCTGTTCCCAGAAGATATTTGGAATTAAATTTCGAGACAGTAGAGTACGAGACACGACCGCGTCGCGAACTAACTTCTTTCTCCTTGGGGGAGCAAGTACGCGACGCGCCCTTGTTCCTTCCAAGAGCAATTTAGAAGCTGTCTTGGCAGCTTGCTTGGCCAGGGTTGGGGTCCTCCTCGGGGCCCCTTAGGGTGGCCTCGGGGCGTCGTATTCGAACGTCTTGACCCTATAAACATATATTTACCATATTTAAACCTTTTTACAAGATTAAACCATCATACGACACTCCCAAACCTGCCCCAAAACTTAAGGACACACTAGGACACATTCTTCTCTAGTTTCCGGACGTCTTGGTCGTTTCTTGACGTTTAGACTTTTACTCTTCCAAACTAAGTCAATTACATTAAATTAGGTTTAGAAACCTCATTTTAACTATTTTTAAGTCATTATTCTTAAGGTGAGGCTCTAACTTAGGCCATAGAATTTCCGGGGTGTTACATGTTGATACGCATCATCACCAGCTGCACCCCTGAACATACCTTTCAGATTCAACAGTTGAATCATAGTGCTGGTGATTGTGAATTTCACACGTGGAGGTAGTGCAGGTAACACTATCGCTCTTGTGGCTCTAGCTCCATCCAAGTCTAAGTCATCCTCTTCATATATCATGTGAGTTGGATGTTGTGCTCTACCCCTTGGAGGTAAAACTTACACCTCAATTAAGAGGTATAAACAATCGAAGTCAATTTATAGAACTCAACATCAGTTGAGGTCGATCCCATAGAGAATTATTTACAGAAATGATTTCACTGTCGTGTTTACTCAAATGTCGTTATTATTTCCTAAAGAAACAGTTACGGAAAGTAAATGGGTTTAGTTGTAAAGCTCTAGTAACCAAGGTTGTTAACTAAGATCTAATTTACCAATTAACAAAATATCAATTTTAAAGTTGTTTCGATAATTAAATGAAACTAGGATTGTGTTCCCCATAATGTTGCATCTAATGTTCTTCCATAGTTGAGATTCAGGCAATTTATCTCTACAAAATGCAAGAGAGATATATCTGATACTTCTCAGTCTAACCAGATAATTTTCGCTCAAGTCCTCTCGCCCTAGAGTATTACAAGTTCTACCCTCGCTTTCAATAGTGTTAAAGTTCTCTTCTCTCAAACTCAAACTTTGACTCCATTTCATCAGGTTAATTTATCTTTTTCCTAACTATCATTTTTCTCTTGAACAAATGACAGATACAGGCTCACTCCAATGCGTTCACTCATTAGAATACATGAATAACAAAAGCTAAATTATAATTTGCAAATATAAATAGCCTCTCACTCATTTTACAAAATTACATTTAGATTTACGTCATAGATCCCACAATCCCAGTTGTGGTATTTAGCCAATCATGATTTCACGTAAACTTACAGAAGTGTAAAATGAAAACATGGCAAGAAAATACTTACAAAAATAAGCAAATTGATAAGCACTTTGATAATTCAAGAATTGGAAATCCAACTTTCAAACTTAATTGGATGTTAATCTTCGAAACCAAAAGCTAAGAATATTTTGACACTGTGTTCTTCGTTCAAGATAATACAAGATAAAACTAAAAATGGCCTAATTAATTTACTTAAAGTGTTTTTAAAAAGAGTCCTACTCGAAGTAGGACTGAACAATCGGGCACTTCACGGATGCCACCATGGTCCGTCAAGGGCTTCACGGTCCGTGAAGCCCTTCGCGGTCTTCACTTGGAATTCCCCAAACTTGGTTCTTCAATGCTTGCACACTGAAAATTCCATCACGGACAACACCACGGACCGTTATAGAGACCACGGTCCGTCTGGGTGTCTGTGGTCTACCTTGGGTCTTCAATGCTTGCACACTCAAAATTGCATCATGGACAACACCACAGACCGTTATAGAGACCACGTGTCACGACCCGAGCCTATACCCAGGAAGTGACACGGCGTACAAGACTCCAAAAAGTCTCATACAAGCCTCATAGCATTCATAACATTCGATATAAGGAAAATGGTACGGAATTAAAACTTTCTTTAAAACCATACAATCAAAATAGACATTTAAAACATTCGAAAATAGCGGAAGTCTATTGTCTCACATGGCCATCTAAACAACATCTTGAAAACTAAAGTAGGGACATGGCCCTTTACAATCGAAAGACTAACAAATGTCTATCACATGAAAGAAATGGAAACTACAATACTTGTCCTCGATCTATGAAGACATACCACTTTGCCTTGGAAGAATCTCAAATCCAAGCTTCTACTTAAGAGAGTCAAACCGAGTACCAATCCCTACACTTCATAAAGGTAAAGAATATGGGTTAGCACAATTAAGTACTAAGTATGATAGCCATGTAAAAACATGCTTAAAAAGGATATTTTATTTGAAAGTCATGATATATGCCATTTTGAGAAAACTTCATGAACATAAGCATTAAGAGGCATAATACAAGACATAATCAACATACAAGTCATTTCACCACATTAGAACATAATCAACATATAAACCATTACCTTCACATTAAGCCTTCACCTCAAGTAACCCTCAAGCTATACTTTGTGCAATGTATGAATAGCATCCCATACCACTATCCACACTAAGTACCACCTCAAGGTCACCAAAAGTGAACTTACCATTCAACCTTTCCATCTTTACACAATACTCATATATAAGAGACATAAACATTAAATAAGTCATATCAACACATAAGGACCATCATCTAGGGCAACTCTAAGTCATACTTGTGCAATGTATGAGTAGCATCCCATACTACTACTCACACTAAGTACTCCTTTGAACCCACCATAGACAAGGCACATTCATATCCATCAAGTCATGACAAGGAAGTAACCCATAATACAATCCGAGTATAGCATGCATCATTACATTAAATACATAAGTCAACATTCCCCATTAGCTTCATTAAGAA
The DNA here is from genome assembly GCA_029582685.1 of Solanum piurae. Taxonomy (NCBI): domain Eukaryota; kingdom Viridiplantae; phylum Streptophyta; class Magnoliopsida; order Solanales; family Solanaceae; genus Solanum; species Solanum piurae. The sequence continues at coordinate 15,417 of JAJOOO010016661.1, read as the reverse complement.
CACTTACATCCATTAGACTATAAGCCAACATTCTCCATTTGCATCATCATAAGAGCATATTCATTTCATTTAACATTACATCATAGAGGAACACACCATGTCTACTCTCAAAGCCTACTTGTGCAATGCATGGATGGCATCCCATACTACCACCCACACTAAGTAGTGCATTCTTGAGAAGCCATAGTTCATTAACATTCTTTGTGGGGGTAATCCTTAACCGACATAGACCATGTGATCAATTCATGGAATCTGGGTGTCACCCTCACCGGATAAGGGATTCATACTTGCCTAAGGTAGGACCATTGTTTTTAGCTTAGGTGGATCCACTAGCTAGACCTATGTGGGCACATAGTTTAATAGATAGGGAGATTGGTACTAGACACCTCGCCTCAACTCATGTGAGGGCATCCATCTCAAGAGATTGCTACTATAAACCCCACCTCAACTCACGTGAGAGCTTCCATCTCAAATCACTATCCACTCGGTGCTTAGCATTATTCCCCACGGAATACTTAACATTGATTACATTAGTTCATTATGGGATAAGAGATTGTTACTAGATACCCCGCCTCAACTCATGTGAGGGCATCCATCCCAAACCCATCATTCATTCATTGGAAAGCTCATAGATTCAAAGATGAGAATAGCCTTTCACCTAAGAATCCCCATATTATGAGAAAGTCCTTTCACAACATGTCATTATCATTCATTAGAGTACAATTGAGAATGGCCTTTCAATCAACCCATCATCATTAACGTAATCATAGAAAACTTCATTCATTGTTCATTCAAGTGTGTGTATGTGAGAATAAAATTTCACATATATCATCATCATTCATAAGCTTTCAATACTAACGCAATTACATTCTAACATGATCATAATACATTTATTGAGATCACACACATATACTTCACATCACAATCATACTAGATCCTTCATAAAATTGCCTTTCAAGGCTATGAACCAACATCAACCCATAAATACAAGATACTAAAATAGATAAGTGAATTGACTTGATTCAATAAATAATCCAATATAAACATCAACAAATCAACATACTTGTATAATAAACCAATTCCCAATCTCAATTCACAACTTAAGAATTTGGGGAAAATCATGGGTTCTAGGAAGAAATCATCTTAGTTCATCTTTAAATCCACAATTAATTCATAATTCAATGCAATAGAGCCTTTGAAAATAGTTTGGAATCTAACCCATGCCAAGATTGAAAACTAGGGTTTTTGGGGAAACATTGGGGATTTGAAATCAACTTTGAAATTGGCTCCTTGAAAGGGTCAAGGATGAAGACTACCATACCTTGGTATTGAATCCCCATGAAATTTGAGGAAGAAACACCTTGAATCCACAACCCTAGCTCCCACTTTTTCTTCTTCTTCTTTGAAAATTTCTAGAGAGAGAAATATTGAGAGGGAAGAACTCTTTTGGTTTGATTTGGGTTTTGGTGAAATAAGGAGTTAATGACTTGTTTTAGGACTTAAAACTATATAGACTAGTGATAAAAAACAATTAAAAACAACCCCACACATTAATTAATAAAAGAGAAATTACTTAAAAGTCCCCAACTTAGGCATCCCCATCAGGGACAACGCCCACTTTGACGGGTCATGAGGGGCATCACGGCTCGTGGTGGTGCCTGTGGTCCCTAGACCAGTGTGCCTCTCCACCTTGACAAGCCCTCAAGGGCCTAAGGCAGACCAGGAGACCTCCCACGATCCATGGTCAAGATCACGAGTCGGGGTGATGGTCGTGGTCAGGGAGGCATTATCTTGGCCAAGTTGCCTTGCCTTCCCTTGAGCCTAAGTGATCTTCACGACCACTTATACGGACCGTCTAGGGCACCACGGCTCGTGGTGGTGCCCTTGGTCTATGGGGCAGTAGCTCCCTCAACTTAACTCAACTCCCACACGGCCAATGCAACCCCACGAGCCTTCCCATGGCCCGTGGTCATGACCACGAGCTGTGAAGTGGCTCGTGAAGGGGAGCCTTGGCTTGACACCTTTCTAGGTCACACTGCCTATCCAACCACGGGTGGCACCACAACTCGTGGTGGCCACCACGAGTCATGAAGACCCTCTTGGTCTTGGTAGGCAATAGCTAGGCCTAGTTTTAGGCAGCCTAGGTTCCCTAGCCATGGCCTTCACCCAAAACCCTTAGCCCTTTCCCTTAACCCTTGACGTTAACCCCCACATTTAGGCTGTAGTTTAACCTATCATTTTCCGAGTCGTTACACCACGATCCATCTGGGTGTCAGTGGTCTTCACTTAGACTTCCCCAAGCTTGGGTCTTCAATGCTTGCACACTGGAAATTGCATCACGGACAACACCACGAACCGTTATAGAGAGCACGGTCCATCTAGGTGTCTGTGGTCTTCACTTAGTGAAATCCCATTTTCACTCCTTAACTCCTGGCCATTGGATCAACTTCATAGACCATGTCATGATCCGTCTTGACCTTCACAGCCCGTATAGGTATCTGTGGTCTTCAATGGTGTTATGAGCAACTCTGATTCCATCTTGCATTTTCTTCTTTTCTTTTATCTTTCACGACTACCTGTTTTACCTGTACAAACACTACCAAACACATCACATCCATATAACTACACTCGAATTTAGTACTAATTCTTAGTTTTCAAGTATCAAATGTGACAAGATTTCACGGCACATCAAGGGTATGATTCAGTTGATCCTTAACGAGGCCCAAGGTTCCAGATATTCCATCCATCCGGGTATCGCTAAGATGTATTGTGAATTAAGGCAGCATTACTGGTGGAACGGTATGAGGAGAGATATCTCAGACTATGTGTCCTATTGCCTGTGTTGCCAGCAGGTGAAGGCCGAGCATTTGAGGCCTGTTGGTGAATTTAAGAGATTACCCATTCTAGAGGGGAAGTGGGAGTGTATCACCATGGAATTTATTGTGGGTTTGCCTAGGACTTCCAGGGGTGTTGACAACATTTAGGTCATCGTGGATTGATTGACCAAGTCAGCACACTTCCTCCCCATTCATACTTTCTTTAGTGCCGAGATATTGGCTCGTATCTACATTTGGGAGGTAGTTCATCTTCATGGTGTGCCTGTTTCTATCATTTCAGACCGGGGTTCATAGTTTACTTCCTGATTTTTGAGGGTCTTTTAGGAGAAGTTGGGCACCTGTGTCGACCTTAGAACATCATTTAATCCACAGACTGATGGCCAGTTGGTACTATTCAGGTCCTTGAGGATATGTTGTGGGCCTGTGTCATGCACTTTGGAGGTCAGTAGGTCCAGTTTTTGTCCTTGGCGGAGTAATGAGTTTGGGATTTGGACTTATTTAGGGTATTATTTACAATGATTTAGTGTCATCAAATGCTTATTTTGTGCCAATAACTGATGTAAAATCCTTGATTTCCAGGTATATGGATTGAAGAGCAAATCAAGGACACTAATTTGCAAAAAGGAACAAAGCGAGCTGAAAGAACAAAGAAATGAAAGCCTGGTGATCGCCAAGTCCACTTGGCAAGTCGCCAAATGGCCACTTCACCGCCTAAAGTTCTAGTGTGCCAAGCCCTGAAGGAAAGAACCAAGTCAGCGAGAGAAAAGAGCAGTCGGTGGATCGCCGAGTGGTTCCGCGATGCAGTGTTGGATTGCCCAAAGTTACAGACCTTGAAGATGTTGAAGGCCAAGGCACAGAGGCGATGGAATTTATCAAAGGGCGGATCGGCGAGTAGATCGGCGAGCCCGACTTACTTCGCTGAGTAACTCTTTGCAACACATTTTTGGCGACTATAAATACATTTTTGAACATTTAGTTTAGTATCTTTTAATCTATCTTTTAATCTATTTTTGAATCATTGTTCATTATGAATAGTATATGTGTTCATAATATTGAGACAGTTTTCTCTAGTTTTCTTAAGCTTTGGAGAATTGAAGTTTTTCACTTTTGAGAAATTGGAAGTGGGTCTTTGAGATTCTTCGACTTGGAACATAGTAGAGACGAAATTAATCTTACCCAATTGATGTAACGATTTTTATCTTTTTATAATGTCTAGCTAAAACCCCAATTTTTGGGGTGTGATTATGTGATTATGGGCTGATTTAGTTTATGGGTATTGCTAATTGTTAGTTTAAATATTGTTTATAAGTTAGTTCAATCATTAATTGTGGTTTAATTTAAGAATTGTACTTGCAAATGCAGTTCTACCTCCGTGTTTTTGGGTTGCTCGAGAGAGAGGTTTTAAATTCTTAATAGTTGTGATTACCCATTTATCTTTATTAGCCTATAATCGAATCACATCCCAAGAACCCATCTCATTATTGTTATTTTGTATTAATTTCTACTGTTGTAGTTGATAATTAAAACCAAAACCCCCTGTTATTTGACATTTGTGTCACCCCCTGATTTGAATAATGTTTTTATTTGATAATGTTTATTCCTATGACTGAATTGATCATATTCATACTTCCTAATTAATTCTCAAACACGTACCACTCCATGTGGGATTCTACCCTAACTCATTTAGTTGGGTTATATACTGATTAACGATCGTTGATGCTTAGAATTGGATGAAGTGTTTTTGAAACGTTATTAATCACGGAGTTTGCGTACAACAACAGCTACCACTCTACTATTCAGATGGCCCCGTTCGAGGCCTTATATGGTAGGCGTTGTCGCTCTCTGATTGGTTGGTTTGATTCTATGGAGCCTAGGCCATATGGTACAGACTTACTTCAGGAGGACTTTAATCATGTGAGGGTGATTCAAGATAGTCTCTGGACAGCTCAGAGTAGACACCATAGTTACGCGGATCATAGGCGTCAGCCGTTGAGATTTTTCGTTGGTGATAGAGTATTCCTTCGAGTATCGCCCATGAAGGGAGTGATGAGATTTGGGAGGTGGGGCAAGCTTAACCCCAGATATATCGGGCCTTTTGAGATTTTGGGGACAGTTGGTGAGGTTTCCTATGAGTTAGCTTTGCCTCCAGCATTCTCAACTTTCCCTCTGGTATTGCATGTTTCGATGCTGCGCCGGTATATTCCAGACCACTCCCATGTGCTCCAGTATGATGCGGTTGAGTTAGATGATTGTCTGATCTATATTGAGGAGTAAGTTGCCATCATAGACAGAGCTGTGAGGCAGTTGCAATCCAGAGCCATTCCTGTGGTTAAAGTCCGTTGGAGGCACCCTCCAGTAGAGGAGGCCACTTGGAAGACCGAGTGGTAGGTGCGGGAGCAGTTCCCTGGCTTATTTGAGCCTTCAGGTACTTTTTGACTTTTACTTTCGCAAATGAAAGTTCTTTTAGTAGTGGATGTTGTAATGACCCTCCAGGTCATTTTTGAGTTAATGCATTCATTTCGGCATTTAGCGCATTCCTATAGCGACCCCAAGTCATTTATGATTTTCTGGCACTGACTGTTCGGTCGCCAGGTCGTTCGTTTGGGTTTTAGACCCGTTTCCCTATTTTAGAGCTTTTGAAGCTTGAAAATTTGACTTTAGTCAAAATATCAGGTTAACGACCTCAGGACGGAATTGTGACGGTTCCATCAGCTCCGGAATGGCCAAATTAAGCTAGAAGTATGGTTGGAACGAGTCCCGAGGCCTTCGGTGTGAGTTTGGGACCATTTGACATATTAGCCTTTGAAATTTGGCCTAAGGTTGACTTTGGTTAACATTCTTGGAAAACGTGCTTGGATGAAAATTTCGTCAGCTCGGTTAGTTCTGGAATGTTGATTTTGGTCTAGAACTACCCTTCTTTTGCTTCCCGAGTCTTTTGATCTAGTCCCGAGGCCCGTTATGGAATTTGGCTAAAAATAGCATTTGGGTGTGGGACCCACTTTCAGACAAAATGATCTCGTATGGGAATTCGACTGCGCCATTGACTCCGAAACGTCGAATTTAGTGGGGTAGCATAGTCCGTTTGCGCACACGGAATTTCGAATAAATTCTGAGCACCCCGTCGATGACTTTAAAAATAGGAAAAGCTGAAATCTGGTGCAGCCCTTTCAGCGACCAAATTTTGGTCTTTTGACGACCAGATTTTGATTCGTCCTTTAAAAGCCCCATTTCAGCTTTCAGCCATCATTTTCAATTGCGATATCTTGAGCTATAGAGCTCCAAATTGAGGGATTCAAAGCTCTAAATTGTGTGGTTTTTCCGTGGGAACGCTGTGGTTTGATTTATTTTAATGTTTCAAGCACACTTCATCCAATTATAGGTGTTCAACGATCATAAATTAGTATAAAACCCAACTAAATGAGTTGGGGTCGAATCCCACAGGGAACGGTACATGTTTCAGATTCAATTGGGAAGTATAAATGCGGTCGAATCAATCATAGGAATAAAAATTATCGATTAAAAATATAAGCAAGTAAGGGGGTGACACTAATGTCAAATGGGGGGTTTTGGTTTTAATTATCAACCACAAACAGTCAAACAATAAGAATTAACAATAATGAGATGGATTCTTGGGATATGATCGATTATAGGCTAATATAGATATATGGGTAACTGCAACTATTAGTAAATAGCTAGATATTAGTGAGTAAGCTGGACTATAAGGGAGGTAATTTTCTCTCGAACAATTACCCCGAATTAAGTGATTTATCTCGAACATCAACAAGCATGCGAATTAAGAGATGCCCACACCTTAATCCATTCACTCTTTCGAGCTAAATGTGTGGGATTGGATTTAGGATTTACTCTCTCGAGCTAAACCCAATTCAACCCAATACCCACAAACCATCAATCAAAAACCTTAGTTCTAAAACCTCTCTCTCGAGCAAGCCAAGAACACAAACATAGAACCGCATTTTCAACTACAATTCTTAAGTTAAGCCACAACTAATGATTGAACTCACTTTTAAATTGTATTTAAACTAACAATTAGCAATACCCATAGGCTAAACAGCCCATAGTCACATAATCACACCCCAAGAATTGGGGTTTTAGCTAGACATCATAAAAAGGTAAAAATCGTTACCAAATTGATTATCCATCAAATGGGTAAGAGTGATTTCGTATTTACAATGCTCCAATTTGATGAATCTCAAAGACCCACTTCCAATTTCTCAAAAGTGAATTTCTTTAATCCCTCAAAGCTTAAGGAAAAACTAGAGAAAACTGTCTCCATATATTCAAAACTTAATAATAATTTGTTCCAAAGATTATTTGATACTAAACTAAATGTTCAAAAACGTATTTATAGTCGTCGAAAATAAGCTACAAAAGCTCATTCGGTGAAGTAAGTCGAGCTCACCGAACCACTCAGAGAGCCACCCTTTGGTCTCTTCCATCACCCTTTCGTCTTGGCATTCGGCATCCTCAAGGTCTGTAACTTTGGGCGATCTATCTTAGCTTCGCGGAATCACTCGGCGATCCACCGACTGCTCCCTTTCTTCGCCGACTTGGTTCTTTCCTTTAGAGCTTGGCACACTGGAACTTTAGGTGGTCTGATGAGCCACTCGACGACACGCCGAGTGCTCTTGGCGATCCTCAGGCTCGCCCATCTTCATTTCTTCATCCTGTTTTGTTCCTTTTTGCATGTTAGTGTCCTTGCTTTGTTCCTCAATCCATATTCATGAAAATCAAGGATTTAACATCAGTTATTGGCACAAAATAAGCATTTGAGGACACTAAATCTATTTAAACAAAGCCCTAAATGAGTCCAAATCTCGGACTCATCAACACCCCCAACTTAAACTTTTGCTTGTCTTAAAGTAAAACTCAAGTTCAGCAGTTTAAAAAGGATGTCTCAAACAGTGCTACAAGACTCAATCATGAATGCACACAACAAGACTCAACTTATTCATGCAAGGATCAATTGTGCACTCAAATATTCAAGTTGTGACTCATCATTATCAAAGATGCTCACGTTCACAATACTTGTTTCAAATGCAACTTCAAGTTCAACAAAGGTACTCAAATGCCCTCACAACAAAGAACATTACATATTCACACACTATTCTTCAACAATTTATAGTTTCGTAATCACATATGACTCTCACACTCACAAAGATGAACACATGCATGACTTCACCCATATGTTTGCCCTTATTTTCCAATCAATAATCATTTCAGCTCACTCAAGATCAAAAATGTCTTTTCAAGGCTTGTAACGGGGATGAGTGTAAATGTATGGTCATTAGGATCAGTGGTTGCTACCCTCATGAAATGTGGTATGAATATCACCTTTCTTCATTTTCTTCAGCATTTTTACGCCTTCTCCGAATTCACCTCCTTATTCAACGTCCAATGGACTACCGGACACCCCATTTCTTTTGCAACTTTCACAACTTTATTTGACAAATTTTTCATTCTTTTTCTTTTGCTTTCTTCTTTTCTTTCTCTCATTTTTTTATATGGATGGGTTCCATTTTTTTCAAGACCATGGTTCAAAGGGGAATTCTTCACATTCTTGATTTACCTTCTCTTTTCACCACACCCCCAACTTAGGCTTTTGGCCTAAGTTGGCTATTCAAACAAACCACACTTCATGAGGACTATGGGTGAATGGATAAAGAGGGGTCACAATTGCATCAAGTTTCTTCCAAGAAAAGGATAATGCTCAAAGGGATTCAAGCAAAGGTCACACATCTCACAAGGTTGGCCACAAAAAGAGGTATATTGTCAAATTGTTTCACTCCTCAAAATCATTGCCTCTCATTTCAAGAGTTTGCATCACTTAGTCAACTGGACCAACAGGGCAAATTCTAGGTGTCATCACACAAGGTTCACGGTAACCTCATCACACAAGGCATTGGTACCAATATCAAACAAGACTCATTGAGCTAGTGTGCAATGTTCATCACAATAGACTCCATTCGATAACCGGCTAATCACAACGACATGCAAAAAGTCCACATATTGTCTATGCAACTTCATTTGGCCTCATCATAACCGCACATTCATTTTTGTTCTATTAAGAGCACTATTCAAGTCATCGGTATTGATCATAACCGATACTCAAATTTGCACAAGAACAACCACAATCAAACACACAAAAGGTGGCAATTTTTTTCAAAATTGGTCAAAAACCATTTCCATTCAAAACAAGGAGCCACAAGATCAAACATCCACAAGATAGAATCAACACACAATTTAAAACACAAAAACCCAATATATATATACAAAATATAGTCACAAGAGGTAGGTATGGAAATACCTCACCCCACCACAAACAAAAAGCAGTTTTCCTCAAATGCAATAAAAATAATCAAAAGTCAATCAAAACGACAGAGAGGGAGGTAAAGAAGAATCTTGTCTACACAGTTGCTCCATCTACATCAATGTCCGGTAGGCATCCATGCCCGGTGTAAAAGGAACACTGGCTCCACTAGAGCCTTCCATGGATGTATCTTCCAATGAAATTTGTATGGATGAATGCACCATGGCCTCCTCAATCTCTGTCAGGACCTCATATGTGGTCTCCTCCTGGAGACCGAGCAGATCCTCATCAGTATCTACCTGAGACTCGGCAGCAGCCACCTCATCATCTCGAACCTCATCTCCGGCGATAGCCGGAGGCACATCAGAATTAGTAGGCATGTCAAGGATCTCCACGGTCCCAAAAATCATCGACATATCTGTGAACTTCAGCTGGTCCACTTCCTTTCTCAATTCAGCAATAGCGCCCTTCAGGGTCATCACCTCATGAGTGGCTCCCTGGCCTCACTCACACACTGATATCCTTGTCGCAAGGGCATCAATAGACACACTATGATGCAATATGGATTTCATAAAGGCCATTTACTAGAAGCCAAGCTCAAGACCTTCAAAGGATGCAAGGGTTATTTGTGAAGATAGAGGTGCTTGAGATGGTGTACTTGATGACAAGCAGGGACTTTCATGCCTTGAAGATTGCAGAAGAAGGCACTTTTGGCGATCAGGGCCCACTTGGTGCATCGCCCAAAGGCTTAGGCAATGGTCCCAGCTCACCTAATGCTCCAGAACGTGACCATGGCTGAAGATCACACAGAGAAGCTCGCCAACCAGGTCGGCGCATCGCCCAACCCACTTGGCAACCCGACCCAGCTCGCCCATTGTCATTCCGGGTCACTTTTGGTCCCTTTTATTTTAAAACCTATAAAGATCTAGCTAGTGTTCATTTTAGATTTAGATTATTTTGAATGTTTAAAACTGAAAACTCATGTTTGAGTGTTGAGAGCTTGGTTAAGCTTTTGTTGCCTTTTTTTAGAAACGTTGGTTGCTTGGGATATCAATTCCCTTGAGGTTATCGTAAGAGTTAGGTGCTATAGTTGGATCAACAAATCGAGGTCATTGGGTTTAATATACCCTTTGGTTGCCTTTTGTTTCCTCTTGTGTATCTATCTATCTATCTTTACTTTATTGTCTTTCGATTTCCGCATATTATCATCATTTCTCTTGTGAGAATCGTATCATTTGGTATCAAAGCCAAGCCTAGCTTCGTTCCTACGAATCTAGTGTTGGGGTTTTACTATAAAAAAAATTGTCAATTTCATTTTTAAGAATTTGATAAAATGGGTTTCTTAGTTATGAGTCTTGTTTGAGTTTCTAAGGTTGGAATAGTGTTCTCTAACTATAATCGAGTCTTAGGTTGAGATTGGAAGGAGTTTGGTGCCTTATTGAAGAATCCACCATTGAAGACTTGAAGGAGCTTGAACAAGACAAAGTGGGTTTTGAACTTTGAAGGTTTTGGTTTGGAATTGAAGGTCAAAACGTATTGGGTGTTGTTCTCCATATCAAGGAGAGCCTTCACCTAAATTTTTGTGAAATTCCGAGACAAAATTTTTAAGGGATTTATCTTGGGTGTTCATCTTGTTCTTGAAGTTCTTGAAGAGCATTCAAACCTTCAAGGAAGGGAATCTTTGAAAAGAAGGTGTTTGATTCAAAAAGGGAAGAAAGAGAAAGAGTAAAGGTGTTCATTAAAGAGGTAATTTACCTAAAAGGGTAAATACAAAAGGACAAGAGTAGGGGGGACCACCAGAATTCAAATTTTCAAAAGTTTAAAGTTGCAGCAGTGGTGCATTAGGCGAACCCCGACTTAGCTCGCCTAACCCACTTGGCGACTCGCCTTTTGGGCGGGTTGGTCGCTGAAAGGGTTGCCAATTTGAGGGAGTTACTAGAATTTTCAGCGAGACCACCCTTGGTCGCCAAATCCATTTGGCGCATCGCCAAACTTCCCCTCATATCGCCGAGTTACCTTGTCCGTTTGTAGAGTTTGGCGAGTCCATCTTCAAGTTGGCAAGCTGAACTTCAACTTAGGCAAATAAAACAGGTCATTCGGTGATCGGAAACTCAAGTTACTCCTAATCTCAGGTTTTTAATTCTTAGTTTCTCTTCTTTTTATTCTCAAACGTTCTCAAGAATCCTAAACCGATTTTCAACTTGTAATTACTCCACTTGTTGGCTATTGGTTCTTGAATTCACTTCTTTATTTGTGCCTTTTCTTTTCGTGCTTTTCTCATTTTTTATTTCGTAGTTAATTCTTGATTCAAGTCCGTTTGTTCAATTGAGTTGTCCGTTCTTCTTCAAACAAGAATCCATTCTGAACTAGAGTTGAAATTGGTACCTTGTGATCGACGGAGTATAAACAATTGTCAACATTAGCCGCGCCAATTTGAGAGGCAATTAAAGTTGCGTAAACAAGAGTGTTTGTGAGTTCTTTACTAACCTAATGTTGTTTGCTGCTTGTGAGTTGTCTTATTGCAGGTACAATGGAGGCAGGAGGAGAAACTCATGCACCAATCAGAGAAATTACTTTTTCAACTTGGTTGGAAGTGTTGAACAACGTGAGGGGTGACATAGCAAGGATGGATGGTAGGCTTGCTACTGTGGAAGGTAGAGTCAACTCCAATGACTCCACACTACAAGCAACTTTTTGTGCTTCTACAAGTGGACATGATCACACTAATTCTCCTACTCTCACACTGGGAACCCTCCACCAAGCTTTGCACCCAACTTTCAATCAATTGGGTTCAAATAGCCAAAGTTCCAATCGACTGTTCCATTTTCCGCTTAGTCAAAAGGCTCCACCAAATCAAAGCCATCCTTATCAAACACCACTTAACCAAAATATTCCCTACCAAAGACCACAACCACAACCAAATCCCGTGAATGAGGTGAGGAATGATGAAGATCAAGGAGGTCAAGTCTTGCAAGGTGGACCAAGAGGTAGATTGGGTCCAATGCCCTTTGAAGGGAGACAACATGGGAACCACCCTCAAGGTGGAAATCAATAGGAAGTCAATGGCAATCATGAAGTTGGTCAAGAAGCTAGAGAAGAAAATGGTAACCACTATCAAGTAGGGCATAAAAATGATTACCATTACAATGACTAAGGAGGCCATGGAGGCCGGGATGTCGGCATCAACTCGATCAAAACGACTCGTCCAATATTCAAAGGGGAATGCAATCCCGATGCTTACTTAGAATGGGAGTCGCAATGTGACCGGATCTTCAATGTAAATGAGTTGGCGGATGTCAAAAGAAGTTGCTATGTTATTGCGTAATTCAAGGGGTATGCTATCACATGGTGGGAGTATATGAAGTGGTATCATTTAGTTGTCCAAGAAGGTCATCCTCCACCATGGCCCGAGTTGAAAAGGTTGATGAGAGCCAAGTATGTGGGGGAAATATACCGCCAAGGATTACTTTCCAAATTGTATAACTTGAGGCAAGGAAGTAAAAGTGTTGAAGCCTATCATGACGAGTTCCAAAACATAGTCATGAAGCTGGAATATATAGAAATTGAAGAGCATGTCGTGATTCGCTTCAGAGTAGGGTTGAACAAAGAGATTTCTTCAAAGAGGACCATTCATAAGTTTGCTACTTTGAATGATGTCTTTGAGGCAGCCCATGAGATAGAATTGGAATTCAAGGAGGAGAAGGTGGCTAAGTACAAGACTTCATCTTCCAATTCTTGGAGCAAGAACAAAGGGGGAGCTCAAACATTGTCGATTTGGAACAAGGGTTCGGATGTTAAGAAGCCTTATGAGAAGAAGCCCTTTGAAGGAAACACTCCAAAGTACCCACCTAGGGACAAAGGTGTCAATGACCCAACCAAGTTCCCTAAAGGTATTCAATGTCACAAATGTAGGGGATGGGGTCATATAATGCGTGAGTGTCCCAATCGATTGATTGCTCTACTTCAAGGAGGGGAAATATATCTTAGTGAAGAAAGGGAGCAAGAAGAAGGTTGTGAAGAAGATCCTCAAGAAGAGGATGCGTTCGAAGATGAGGAACCAGACCTTTGTGTCAAAGAAGGAGAGAACTTATTTCACTCCAAGTGCTTCATAAAGGATAATGTGTGTTCCTTAATCATTGATATCGGGAGCTGTGCAAATGTTGCTAGCACTGCATTAGTGGAATTCTTAAAACTTCCTACCACTAAGCATGTTACACCTTACAAACTTCAATGGTTGAGTGAGTGTGGAGAATTGAGAGTGCATCGATAAGTGATGATCAAGTTTAAGATTGGGAAGTATCAAGATAAGGTTTTATCTGATGTGGTCCCAATTCAAGCTTGTCATGTGCTACTCGGGAGACCTTGGCAACATGATCATTCAACCAAACATGATGGGAGAACCAACAAGTATTCACTTGTGTTGAATGATCATAAATATGTTCTTCATCCTATGTCCCCCTCTGAAGGTAATGAAATATACCAAAGGATGAGTGAGTCGAAGGAAAAGAAGAAGTTTGAAGAGGAACATGTGGAGGCCGAGAGCCAAGAAAAGGAGGAGAGGAGGAAGTTGAAAGGAAAGGCCCAAGTGTTGTTGGATAATTACAAAGAGATAAGGGAGGAAATTGAGTTTGAAAGTTCTTTGATCCTTATCACACATAGGGATCATGTACTACAAACTAACCAATCTCATTCTTCCCTTCCCAATTCTATTTCCTTTCTTTTGCAGAATTATGAGGATGTCTTCCCAAAGGAGCTTCCAAGTGGATTGCCCCCTCTTCGGAGAATTGAGCACCAAATTGACTTCGTGCCGGGATCACAATTGCCAAACAAGCCAGCTTATCGAAGCAATCCAGAGGACACCAAGGAGCTACAAAGGCAAGTTGAGGAACTCCTCAACAAAGGCTATGTTAGAGAGAGCATGAGTCCATGTCCCATGCCGGTTCTATGGGTTACAAATAAATATGGAACATGGCGCATGTGTGTTGATTGTCGAGCCATCAACAAAATAACGGTAAAGTATCATCATCCTATCCCTAGGAGTGGTTATCATCAAATCCGAATGAACCTCGGTGATGAATGGAAAACCGCATTCAACACCAAGTTTGGTCTATATGAATGGTTGGTGATGCCATTTGGTCTCACTAATGCTCCTAGTACTTTTATGTGTCTCATGAATCATGTGATGAAACCCTTCAAAGGGAAATTTTTGGTTGTCTATTTTGATGATATTTTGATTTATAGCAAGACCATGCATGATCATGTTGAGCATTTGAGATGTGTGTTTGATGTGCTTAGGAAGGAACAACTTTATGCTAATCTTGATAAGTGTTCATTTTATGTTGATGAAGTTGTCTTCTTAGGTTTTGTTGTGAGTTCAAGAGGGGTTGAAGTCGATGAGTCTAAAATCGAGGCTATTAAGAATTAGTCAATTCCGAAATCCATAAGCGATGTTAGAAGCTTTCATGGGTTGGCTAGTTTTTATAGACGATTTGTCAAAGGTTTTAGTACCATAGCATCCCCCTTGTAATCCGAAAGGATAAACCTTTTAAGTAGGGAGAGGAACAAGCCAAAACTTTTGAGGCTTTAAAATATATGCTTAGTTCCGCTCCTTTGTTGCAATTACCTGATTTTGATAAAATATTTGAAGTGGAATGTGATGCTAGTAAAGTAGGCATTGGAGCCGTCTTAATGCAAGACCAAAAACCCATTGCTTACTTTAGTGAAAAGCTAAAAGGTGCTACTTTGAATTATTCCACTTATGATCTCGAATTGTATGCCTTGATTAGGGTTTTGGGTAATTGGCAACATTACTTGTGGCCCAAGGAATTTGTCATTAGGACTGATCATGAGTCCCTAAAGCATATTCAGGCCCAATGGATTTAATTCCTTGAAACTTTCCCTTATGTAATCCAATACAAAAGGGGAAAGGAAAATGTGGTGGCCGATGCCTTGTCTAGAAAACATGTGTTGATAAATACTTGATTGGCTTTGAATGTTTGAAGGCATTGTATCCCAAGGATCCCGTGTTCGCTCAAATCTTCAAAGATTGTGAGGAATGGGAGAGGGAAAGGTGGATGAGGGATAGGTCTTCTACTCCCTATTCCAAGTTGTATGGTTTCTTGTTCAAAGGCAAGAGACTTTGTGTGCCTGTGAGCTCTTGGAGAGAACTATTTGTGAGGGAGGCACACAATGGGGGTTTAATGGGTCATTTTGGTATTGAGAAAACTAGGGGAATTCTTGAGGAACAATTCT
>JAJOOO010016660.1:0-17410 GCA_029582685.1 Solanum piurae | reverse complement strand
TATTTGTGTCTAAGATGGCCATGTGAGACTTAGACTTCCGCTGTGTGTTTTAAAGTTGTTTTAATGAAGTTTGAATGTGTGGATGTAAATAAGTTTTTTCATTCCGCACTATTTTCATTATTGAATGCAATGAATGACTATGTGGCTTGTATAAGACCCTTTCGGGGTCGAATACGCCATGTTACGACTAGGGGGTACTCTCGGGTCGTGACAGAATGATACAAGATATCGACATTCCTACTTGGAAGTGGGAAGTGATCAACATGGATTTCATTACAGGATTACCTCGTATTCGCAGACAGCATGACTCCATTTGGGTGATAGTTGACAGAGTCACTAAGTCTTCTCGCTTTTTGGCGATCAAGACTACCGATTTGGTAGAGGAATACGCCAAGATATACATTAATGAGATAGTCAGGTTGCATGGGGTTCCTTTGTCTATCATCTCAGATAGGGGTCCTCAGTTTACTCATTTTTGGAAGTCATTTCAGAATAGTCTTAGTACTCAGGTTTATCTTAGCACAGCATTTCATCCACAGACGGATTGTCAGGCAGAGCGTACCATTCAGATCTTAGAGGACATGTTGATATCTTGTGTGATCAACTTCAAAGGTAGTTGGGATGATCACCTTCCTTTTATAGAATTCGCCTACAATAATAGCTACCATTCCAGCATGCAGATGGCCCCTTATGAGGCTTTGTATGGGCGTAGATGTAGATCTCATGTTGGTTGGTTTGAATTAGGTGAAGCAATCTTGAAAGGGCCAGATTCGGTTCTTGATGCTATAGAGAAAGTGCAACTCATTAGAGATAGACTTAAGACAGCCCAGAGTCGCCAGAAGTCTTATGCAGATGTAAGGAGAAGGGAACTAGAGTTCCAAGTGGATGATTGGGTTTTCTTAAAGGTGTCACCTATGTAAGGGGTGATGTGATTTGGCAAGAAAAGGAAGCTCAGTCCCAGATATGTAGGCCATTACCAGATCTTGAAAATGATTGGTAAGGTGGCTTATGAGTTAGAGTTGCCAACAGATCTAGCAGCAGTACATCCCGTCTTCCACGTTTCACTATTGAACAAGTGTGTGGGTGATTCAACATCCGTAGTGCCAGTAGAGAGTGTGGCTGTAAAAGATAGTCTTTCTTATGAGGATGTACCAGTTGAAATTCTTGATCGTCAGGTTAGAAGGTTGAGAAACAAAGAACTCGCTTCAGTAAAGGTATGTGGAGGAGTCAGTCCGTAGATGGAGCTACTTGGGAAGCCGAAGCAGCCATGAAGTCCAAGTATCCTCACCTCTTTCCTTCCGATTCCATTCCAGCTTGAGGTAATTGTTCCTCTTCAGTTTTTCAGTCATTCATGCGTAGAATTAGTCTTAGTATCATGTTCCTTCAGTTTGTACTTGCATTTTCAGCGTATTTGCATTTTCTTAAAATTTAGTTCAGTTAGAAATCAGCTTCCAGTGTTTAGTGGTAGGGTTGCAGCTCATCCCCTCTATTTCAGCTAGTTTAGTCTTCATTCGAGGATGAATGTTTCCAAGGGGAAGATAATGTAACACCCCATATCAAAAGCAAACCAAATTGCAGATTTCAGAAGCTACAGGTGCCACCTACGGGCACCACCTACAGACCGTAGGGTGACCCACGGAACATGATGGTGGTATGTGGTTCACACTTGTAGCCTCCCCCAGAACTCTGCCCAAAAATTCGGCTAAGAGTCGACACATGGTCAATACCTATGGACCGTACGAGGACCCACGGTCCATCCTGCAGGTCCGTGGTTAGCACCCGCAACCCTCCTCCCAAAAGCCTCAGATAAAATGGCTAAGTGTTGACCCACGGCCGGACATACGGTTAGTAGGTCAAGTCACAGATCGTGGTCCGTGTTCGTGGATCGATGCCTCAGAACCCCAACTTCAGTTATGAATGATGGTCGACCAGCACGGACCGTCATTCAATCGACGGTCCGTTACTCCCGTCCATCAGGCAGTCCGATAGCAGTTAAGTTGGGGTCTTTTGGTCATTTCCTATTTCGTTGGACCCCTAAACTACGTTGTTTTAACCCTAAACTACGTGGTTTTGAATAGGCTTAGCCTAGAAACATAACTAAAACTTACCTAAGTCAGATCATTCATCAAACTTAGAAAAATTAGAGCGTAAGAGGAAAAAAGAGGTCAAGAACCCTAGTTCAAGAACACAACAAGATTCCACTAGTTCCATCCCCAAAATCAAAAGATTTCTCCATTGAATTTGTCATCAGGTATGTGGAATTTCACTAGTGGGTTCCTTTTGCCCATTAGGTCCCTAGATTTTAGTAAGATTCTTGATTCCCTATTATTAACTAGACCTAGGGTTTCTAGAACTTCAGCAGATATCATGAATTAGTTATGTATATGTTCTAAATCAGATTATCATATTATTACTTCATTTCTTGCATGAATTTTAGAACCCTAGCTTGTTAGTTCTTTAGTTCTTGAATTACACATGCTAGATCAGATATTTCAATATTTCAGATATACATGCCTCAGTTTTCGAATGCATTACTTTTAGTATATTAATGCCCATTCTCAGTTCGCATGTCAATTTGGAGTTATCCAGTATATTACAGAAATTCAGGCATAATGTGTTAATCATTTAATCTATTGGGAGTATCATAATACCGAGTTGGACTAGGGTCAGCCACCCATATAGTCCCAGAACTACGAGCCACGTAGGTTGTAAGTCCCCTATGTAGGCATCATTTTAGTGATCACGCCAGCATGCCTCTAAGCCGTTGGCCAGGTGTATTGGGTCCTCTCGATGGGCGTATACATCGAACTCCACATTTAGCTCATGTGGTTTTATTATCGTTTATTAGTAGCTCCCGCAGTTTAGTCAGACTCCATTGCATTGACCATATTTTAGTATAATCAGTATTCAACATCAGCATGTCTAAATTTGGTAATTGCATTCAGTTAGATCAGTATTCAGTATCGATATCATGTTCATATTATACTCTTACTTTATTGCTTGTTCAGTTATATGTTTATTTCAGCTTTACTCTATCTTGCATGCTCAGTACCTTTTAAGTACTGACGCATACCCTGCGCTACATCTTCTTGTGATATAGGTTCAGATTCTCAGCATCCAGATCAAGTTTAGATCGGTTTCCGATCTCCAGTTCAGCAGCATCAGTGGTGAGTCCTCATTTTTCGAGGACAATAGCCACGTTATCTTTCAGTTTTCATTGTTTTAGTTTCAGTTGTTCTAGACTTAGCTGGGGCATGTCCCAACACTTCTAGTCAATTTGAGGCTATTTTCAGACATAGTTAGATTCAGCTTAGTATTTGAGTTTGATGTTCTTTTTTATTAAACTCTCATATTTGATATTCAATTTTAGTATATGGGTATTCCCCATTATTTGTGATTTATTTATGATTAGTTTCTACATCAGTTTTATTTCTCAGTTTATATTTAGTATGCTCATGATTATGCCAGTAGGGTTAGCTTGGGGTCACTTGTGATCTTAGGTTCCGTGTCCTCATCTCAGGGGTAGCTCTGGGCGTGACAATAGTCCTAACATCAACTAGGTGTGGTTCTCCATTCTACTTGGAGCCCGGGCCCTATCTTGTTTGACACTCCATCTCATTGTCAATATCCACTTGGGGCCAAGCATAAACCCCAATATTTACTTGTTAAGCCTTGATTAACACTCATATCTCATAGAAGGATGTCCTTGACAATCCATCCATGTACAAGTGATTATATCACTTAATACATTCAAACATTCATAAGGTAGGTTAGGTGAGTATAGGCCTTTCACCCCAATTCTACCTATTAAACTTCTATTCTCTTTTAGACTTTACTCTCAAAGCGTTAGCATCAATCGGTAGTCACATTAGATTCACTCTAATGCCCTAACTATTATGATCACAAGCCTTACTCTCAAGGTTTCTTTCCTAATCTCTTCTTCATATCTAGATTTCAAGGTATTTTGATCACATCTTTCATTACTAGGTGATTCTAATCAAAATTGATCATAAAGGTTCAAATTCAACTTAATATGCCAAGATTCATCATATACAATAGATTCTAGTTCAATTCATGATTATATGATCCTAACTCTGATCAGTTACTATACATGAAATTGATTTACGAAGATCACCTTTGAACGTTCAATTTCTTCTCTAATGGCATAAACTCACAACATATGAAATTCATCAAGTAAACTAGGGTTAACCATATAAATCACATGAATTCATCATAATATCATTAAACAAATCTAAATCAATCATAATTGGGTATTATCCACTAGATTGGAATCATACCCAAGCCCTACCCACAATGCAAGCACAACCCTAGCTAGAATTGGGTTTTTGACTTCTCAATTGGGGAAAAACTAAGGGGAATCTATGGGGTAAGAACCCATAGATGAATAAGCTAAACATAACTCATTTCAAATCCCTAAAGAAATCTTGAATCAATGGAGAAACACTGCGCTCTTCTCTTCTCTTCTTCTTCTTCTTCTTCACTTCTAGAGAGAGAATATTTGGAGAGTAATTTGGGGTCTTTATTGAATGAGTTAAATGAATTAGTTTAGGGTTTTATTAGGCTTATATAGGTGTATAATTAACTAACTAACCGACCTACCTTAACCCCTAATTAATAACTTAATTAATTCCCAGATCCCCTAACTAAAACTAAAACTCCAAAAATTGTTAAGACCTACGGCCCCCACCTATAAATCGTAGGTTGAGTGACGGCTTGTACTGTTCACTTCGTAGGTGAGTACTATGGCTAAGAAGACAGGCCAGATTTAGTACTTGACCAACGACCAATATCTACGGGGCGTGAGTGGACCCACCGCCCGTAGGTGCCCAAATGAAGCTCACCAAAAATGCAGATTTTAGGGACTGTTTTGGGGTCCTCCTCAAGGACCCCTTTGGTTGGTCCTTGGAGAGTCGTACTCGGACGTTTAACCCCTAAACACCTCATTCTAAGTACGAGAGTCATTTTTACAACCTTTAATCCTCATACGACACTCCAAACTTCTTACAAAAGGCTATAGAACTTACTAGTTCAACTTGCTAATTTCCGGGGTGTTACAAGTATGCTTAATCAAGAGGAGTCAAGACTTAAGAAACAAGGATTTCATTCCATTAACTTCATGGGTCAAGGAGCTAGTAAAGGACCTAAAGTGAGGGCCAACATGTTTAAGAAAAATAAATCACTTGCTAAAGTTCCACAAGATGCTCATAAGGAACTCAAGGCTGATGTGTTTCATTTCTGTAAAAAGAAAGGACATTATCAGAAATATTGTCCGAAACATAAAGCATGCTTTGAAAAGAAAGGTACATTTAGTGCTTTGGTATGTTTTGAATCAAATTTAGTAGAAGTTCCTATTAATGCTTGGTGGCTTGATTCGGGTGCAACTACTTATGTATACACTATGTTGCAGGGATTGACTACGATCCAAACTACAAATCCAAATAAGGATTTCTTGTTCATGGGAAATCGTATGAAGACTCAAATTGAAGGCATAGGAACTTATCGGTTGATCTTGGAGATTGGACATCACCTTGATCTATTACAGACTCTTTATGTTCCTTCAGTTTCTAGGAATTTCATTTCTCTTTCAAGACTTGATGTTTCTGGATTTGATTTTAAGTTTGGACATGAATGTTTCAATTTATATAAGAATACTTTTTTTATGGTTCTGGTGTTCTTATTGATGGTTTATATAGATTGAAACTCAATATAATTTTTCTGAATCCCTTCTTACTATTCATCAAAATGTTGCAATTAAATGTAGTTCACTAAATGAAAGTCCTGCTTATTTGTGGCAGAAATGTTTGGGTCATGTATCCAAATAAAGATTAGTAAAGAATGAGATTCTTCCGAATTTGAATTTTATTGATCTTGATATATGTTTGGATTGCATTAAAGGAGAGTAAACAAAACATACCAAGAAAGGTGCCACAAGAAGCACTCAACTTCTTGAAATTATATACACTGATATTTGCAGACCCTTTGATGTTCCATCTTTTGGTGAAGAAAAATATTTTATCACCTTTATCGATGATTTTTCACATTATGGATTTATCTATTTTTTGAAAGAAAAATCTCAAGCAGCGGACGCTCTCAAAGTTTACATTAATGAGGTTCAAAGACTATTAGATAGGAAAGTAAAAATCATTAGGTCAGATAGAGGTGGTGAATATATGGAAAGTATAACGAATCACACAATGTATAGGTCTATTTGCAAAATTCCTCGAAGAACATGGCATATGTGCACAATATACTATGCCAGGAACACCTCAAAAAAATGGTGTTGCAGAAAGGCGTAATCGAACACTTATGGATATGGTTAGGAGTATGCTAAGTAATTCCTCATTACCCAAATCATTGTGGATGTATGCTTTTCAAACCACTATATATTTATTGAAAAAATGATTCCTAGTAAGGCAGTTCCAAAGACCCCTTTTGAACTCTAGACTGGAAGGAAACCTAGTTTAAGATACCTCCATGTTTGGGGTTGTCAAGCAGAAGCTAGAGTTTATAATCCACATGAAAAGAAATTAGATTCTCGAACGGTAAGTGGTTACTTTATTGGTTATCCAGAGAAATCTAAAGGGTATAGGTTTTACCGTCCAAATCATAGTTCGAGAATTCTTGAAACTGATAATGCAAAATTCATTGAGAATGGTGAAGTTAGTGGGAGTGTTGAATGACAAAGTGTGGAAATTAATGAGGTAAGGGTATATATTTCAATGCCCATAAATGTTCCTACTTCCACACCAATAAAAAATGTTGTTCCTCTTGTTGAAGAACACTTTAACAATGTTGAACAACATTTGGGTGAAACACTTCAAGTTGGAACTAACTCACAAGTATCTGACGCAAATGAACCACAAACAGTGCCATTACGAAAATCTCAAAGAGAAAGAAAATCAGCCATTTCAGATGATTATGTGATTTATTTAAAAGAGTCATATTTTGACATTGGAATTAATAAAGATCCCGTTTCATTTTCATAGGCCATAAAAAGCACTGAGTCTGATAAATGGATTGATACCATGAATTAAGAGTTAAAATCCATGAAATACAACAAAGTTTGGTATCTCGTTTAATTACCAACAAGTTCTAAAAGAATCGGGTTTACATGGGTCTTCAAAACCAAACGCGATTCTAATGGTAATATTGAACGATATAAAGCCAGACTTGTTGCCAAGGGATACACTCAAAAAGGAAGCATTGATTATAAAGAAACCTTTTCATCGGTCTCAAAGAAAGACTCATTAAGAATTATTTTGGCTTCGGTAGCTCATTATGATTTAGAGTTACATCAAATGGATGTGAAAACTGTCTTTCTTAATGGAGACTTTGAGGAGGATGTTTATATGGGCCAACCAGATGGTTTCGAAATTAAAGGAAAAGATAAAATGGTATGTAAGCTAAAAAAGTCAATATATGGACTCAAACAAGCCTCACGACAATGGTATATAAAGTTTAATGATATCATAATATCTTTTGGATTTAAGGAGATTACCGTTGATCGATGTATATACCAAAAGTTCAGTGGGAGTAAGTCTATATTTTTAGTCCTATATGTTGATGAAATTTTACTTGTTGCTAATGATTTAGGCATGTTAAGTGAGAAGAAAGACTTTCTCTCTATGAACTTTGAAATGAAAGATATGGGTGAGGCTTCCTATGTGATAAGGATAGAAATATTTTGTGATAGATCACAAGGATTATTGAGACTATCTCAAAAACGCTATATCGAAAGAGTTCTAGAGAAATTTAACGTGAACAACTATTTAGCAGGAATAGTTCCTATTCAAAAAAGGGGACAAACTTAATCTCATGCAATGGACAAAGAATGATGTAGAACGAAAAGAAATGAAAACAATACCTTATTCTTCTATTTTTGGAAGTTTCATGTATGTTCAAACTTGCACAAGACCGGATATCAGTTTTGCGGTCAGAATGTTATGAAGATATCAAAGTAAACCCTGGAATTGATAATTGGAAAGTTGAAAATAACGTTTATGGCATGTTATGAAGCCACAATTCATGCATTATGGCTACAAAATTTTATTTCAAGACTTGGGGTTGTTGACACCATTACCAAGCCGCTGAAAATTTATTGTGATAATACTGCAGCAGTATTCTTCTCCAAGAATGATAAGTACTCCAAATGTGCAAAACATATGGAATTAAAGTACTTTACTGTCAAGGAAGAAGTTTAGAAACAAAGTTTATTACTTGAGAATATTAGAACCGATCTCATGACTACAGATCCGTTAACAAAAAGTCTTACAACCAAAGACATTTAAAGAACATGTTCAAAGAATGGGTCTTTGTTGTACTTATGATTGATGCATTTATGATGTTTTTACACTTTGAGCTCAACTATGTGTTTTTGATATACATCAATGAATCTCTTGTTTCTTATAATGGTGTATACATTATTGTTTTGAGATATTACAAGATAAGTCTTTATGATACATTATTGTGGACCGTGATGTTATATGTTTTATAACTTATGAACCTAGTATGATAAGTTTCTAATGTAGTAGTATATGGAAAGAAGTATGTAGCTTAAAATTTGTGAACAACCTTCATAACTCACATTAGTAGTTTGTTATATTGTGGTATGTATGATGGACATTATAGAAGAGATTTATTGTATGCGCAACTAATGTTTATGAAATATTAATGTTATTAGATGGTTCTTGCCTGTGCTAAGCACGGGCTGAACATTTTAAATTATGATATAATTTTATTTGTTTAAATCTATCTTAAATACATGATTGATATCTGAAATAGCAATAAATACTTCTGAATAATCATAATTTATAAAGCATAGCTTCCTCATTTATTGAGGAAAACACCGAGGTACACTATCATTCATTTTAAATAATGTTGGTAGAAACATTGTCAAGCTTGGTAAAAATATATTGTGAATGGTTATTGTACGTATTACTATGCATTCATACAAAGTCAAGCACATCATCAATGTAAATTTTCCAAATCAATCACAATAAATTAAGTCACAAATTTTATTTGACAAAATCAATAGTTGATAGTGTTAGTGTATCCTGTCCAATAAACCAATATCCTCACAGAAGACATAACATCTACTTTAACTTTTAAATCTAGAGATAAGGGAAGACCTAACTTTTTGTTCAATTGCAAGAGAACAATAACATTGAAATAAAAGGAATCTATTTTAAACATTTTCTACCGGTTGTAGTATGATTCAATTTCATAAATCAACCACAAAGACAGGAATGGTGTCCCATCTTGACATTACAATTTCAAGAATCTCTTGATCGGTTACATTTTGCGAGACTTCTCTCCTTTTGACTGCTCAATAAAAGATAGCAACATCTGCACACTAACAGTCTCATCATCCTTTTATGCCAAAACAATCAATAAACCGGTGAAATTACATTATTTGCACTTCAAAGAAGAAGTTGACAAAGAAATTGGCCCTCATATCCTGTTAAAAGAGTAAGGAATAAGGCAATCCTAAATAATTTTAGGATTCTCGTACTGCAACCATGCAATAGGATGGTTTCTTTTTGACAAATACTACACAAATGATTATACAGAAAACATTCCAGAAGTAATTTGCTTAATAAGAGCACAATAACGTGTAGTACAAATATAAGCTACCAACATTATTAGGTTAAATTCTTGATTACAAAAGAAAATGATTTCTCAGAATTCCTTTTAACATGAAATTAATACACTTCACAATGCTCAACCTCCTAGCTTCAGCATCAATTTCTTGCAGATACATGACTTCTGCTTGGAATGTCTCACCAGCATTCTCAAAAAGTAAACACTGAAAAATCAGCTACATTAATGACATTGTTTGTCATCCCCATAACATCAGGATCGTAGTTTATTCAGATGTGCAATTTTTAAATTACAAAAGTCTAACTAACACCATCAGTTATGACAAAAGTTTCTGCCTCATATACATTTCCTTTTCATGTGCTCCATCCCAGATGTGAACTATCTTTGCTAAATCAATAGAGAAAGAAGGGTGATATCTTTTCAGGTTTATATTGATGGTGTTGTCCAGAAAGCTAAGGCATTCGAGATAAAGGAAAACACTCATCTATTTTCATCTTCTAGCTTAAAGGACTTTAACATAATACATGACCATGACCAGAAGTGTACCTCGGTGGAATACTTTCATTTCTTAATCAGACGGTTAAACTATATGGTGTGTGTGCTCAAAATGTCAAAGAAAAGGATAACTGAAAATGTCAGTCTAAGTTCATTGGAGATATCATCAGAAGTTTTGAAGGGTATGTGGGGTGCCATATGATAATCATCGTAAAAGTACCCACGAGAATTGAAATCATAGAGCCACCTAAATCAAGATTCAAAACAGACATATAAATCAAGAAATTGTTAAAAAAAAAAGTCATAGAAATTATAAAATATGGCTATTTTCAGAGCAAAACGTATACCAGTAAACTACAGACTTCCAAGGTCTAATAGGGTTGTAGCCTAATATAACTGCCTTCCTCGGAGGAGGGACTGAATCAAATGTCTTTGTGCAACTTGGAATAGAGAAAAATGTGAAAGTTATAGTTTTTATATATAGATGAATTATAAGTATAAAATACTAGAGTCTAAGTTCTACTATACGCTTTTCCAAGGGTGAAGTGCTATCGGAACTGCAACAGCTTGTACAACATTTTTCTTTCGAGAGTAAGTTAAGCAGCATTTCTATTTCGAGCTTATCTGAGGTAGACTTTCCCACTTTAAACAATATGTTCCTATTTATATATTCAAAGAAAAGATTGTACATGAAGCTGGTAAGACACACTTCAAAATCCATTAAAAACATCAAAGAGATTACCATTCTCATGGTTCATACTATTTACCACTGTTAAACGATATAAGAATGGAAATTTTGGTTAGAATCTTGTTAATGAAAATGAATGGAGGTTCAAATCAAAGAGACAAAAATTATCTTGGATACGTCATGTTTCTAGGGTGAGACATTAGTATTCTTACAAAAGTAAAAATGCCCATTATTTTGGTACGTTTGCCATATATAGCAACATTCAAGAAAATAAACTTAAAGACTTTGTAGACTGTAGTGGTATGGTAATTATGAAATAAAAATATAACACTCTTATATCAACTTCTAACCGACCTCTATAGTTGACATTATTTATTTCAAAATGGAGCAAGAAACAATAGAATTGGCTAATGTATCCAAACCACTATATTTGAAATCAATTTAGGTAGTTGCCTTCATACAAAATGAAGTCGTAAAAGGAAGCTAGAGATCAATAAGTCAATTTTTTTTTTATCAAAAAGGAAAAGGAAAACCATGATAACACATCCAAATTGAAGACTTGTAAATTACAATGGTAATACTAAATTTCAAAAATGAATTCCACAAATAAGTTCCATAAATTGTATATGCAGATATATATGCTTGAGAACTGAGCATCCAAATAACACTTCAATATTATGTTATTTTAAGTCAAAATTGCCCGGAGTGTTCAATAAATGCACATAAATTCACATAAATAAAATCTAATGAACCTGTTTAGCCTTACACAGACTAATAGTTCAGGGAAACCAAAGAAAATAGTCTAGAGGGAGGATGTTAAGAGCAAGAATTTAATAAATAAACGACATTTCCCATCTGTTCTTTTAACTCCCGATTGTTGCACCTTATGTTGGTTCTGTTTAGTCATAAGCGAAGTATCAACCACATAAAAGGGATCAAGAAAATTCCGGGACTGTAAAAGTCTCTATTCTTTGGCTTTGTGCAAGTAAACCGTCCAGTTCCTTTAGGGATCTAAGGAGTGAAACGACAAAAAGAATGGTGACGGATACTGCATAAGTTTTGACTACAAAAGAAAATGATTATAGGGTGGATATATAAATAGTGAAATATATCTATTGTTATACAAAATATCTTAAGTTGAGAAATTTTCTCAGTAACTCAATACCCAATTATTTCTTTAAGAATGAAAGCAGATGACTGTCAAAATTGAGAATTCTCAACATTAAAGCTAAATTTTGGAAACGGAAGTTTAAAATTTAGTAGTAGTACCAGTTGGGATTGTTGAAGAAGAGGCAAAGAAGTTTGCCATTGCACCAGCGAGTGTGCCGTAGGGATAGTCGATTGTTAAGAGAAGTTTTTGCATCTATTTATTTTATCTTCCTTAGAGATTAAAAAGGAAGAGAAAGAATTGTCTAAAAATGTTATTCCTTCTATTTCAATTTGTCTGTTTCATTTTAATTTGACACAATTTTAAAGAGTAAAAAAGAATTTTGAATCTTATGGTCTTAAATTAAAGATAAGTAGAATATATGAAATATCTTTTAATCTTGTTGATCTTAAACACATCACGTGGAAAATTGATATTACAAAGTTGTCAAAAAGGAGATTTTTTTTTTTGAAATGGAATAAAAAGGAAAGTAAACAAATAATTGAAATGGAGACAGTAATAAAATCTCTTATTAACATTCCAATTCATATTGTGATATTGAACTCTACCTACATATCATTGTCCACAAAACAAAGTCATGAATCGTAACAAAAGACCACTTCGAGTTTCATGCATGTAGAATTAATTTGTGTATTGAAAGTTAGCGCCTCTTTTGCAGAATAATACCAAATGTATAATAGAGGAATGATAAATAAATATATTAAGAAGAGAAGAGAAATTTTAATACCTCAATTTTTTGTTGTAGGAGTATTGTTCATTCAATGCTCATTCCCCATCTAAGAGAACATTGATAGAACTGGCCACTGGACTAAAGGACGTAGAAATTGGAGCATAGCCAAGAGACCTGCAAGATACCCGATTTCCTTTCATTGTCATGAACATTATAACTTTCATGAAAAAAAAACTAATCAATTGCTAAGTAAAGATAGCTAACTTCTCAAACTAATACATTAATCTACTTCAACTGATCGTTTTAATAAACTATAAGTTGACATCAATTCTAAAGGAGAAAAAAAAATTAATCACCTAAAGTAATGAATCTCCAAGTGTGAAACGGGTGGAAATAAGTAAGAAGAAGAATTAATTGAACTTACTTCAGAGTTGCCTCAGCACTTTCAACAGTAACTTGGTAGTCAGTGGAATCACAATTCAATATTCCTAAATCGTAAAACTTTGTATCAAACTCTAGATAAGGATATATTAGCTGCCACCACATGATGCAAAATTAAAAAACATAAACCCTAGAAGCAGAATAACAAAGAGAAAGAAAAATTGGCCAAGAAAAATTAAGAGATATATTCAAAACTCAAGATGCATATATTGACAGTATTGTTGCACTTGACCATAACCATGACCAACGATGACGATGGTGAATGGAGAAGGATTGATAGGTTGAATGGAGGTCGGGAAAAGGGTTAAGGGGAGGTATAAGGCGTGGATTTAAGACACATATTAGAAATGCAGCAAATGATAGCTAGTGTTTTCTCCATACAATGTGGTTGATCCTTGTAACACCCCGTATGCTAGAACTACCAAAATGCAGATTTCAGAAGTTACAGGTGCAACCCACAGTTTGCCACCCACAGTCCGTCCTGGTAGTCCATGGTTCACCACCAGCAGTCCCCCTAGAAAAGCCCCAGAAAATTATTCTAAGTCCAGACCTATGTCAAGACCTACGGACCGTAGGCCAGACCCTCAGACAAAAATTTCCAAGGCATTACCCACAGTCGGACCCACGGACCGTAGGTTAGGCCACGGAGCGTGATCCTGGTCCGTGGATCATGTCCCCAATATCTAGTCCCAGTAGCCTAACGACAGCCGACCAACACGGACCATCGGTCCATCCACGGTTTGTTGGTCTACTACGTCGGTTGGCCCGATAACTTTTAAGTGAGGGGTCGTTTGGTCTTTCCCCTATGCGTTGGACCCCTAAACTAGGTGGTTTTGGTCAATTTCAGCCTAGTAACTTATTTAGAATCTACCAAAAGCAAGTCATTCACCAAAAAACTTAGAAGAATTAGCACGCAAGGGAGAAAGAGTCGACCAAACCCTCTCCAAGAACGCAACAAGGTTTTCATCAATTCTAGACCTAAAATCAAAAGATATCTCCTTGGAATTCATCACAAGGTATGTGGGATTTCACTAGTGGGTTCCTTTCGCCCATTAGGTCCCTAGAATTCAGTCAGATTCTTGATTCCCTTAATATTATCTAGACCTAGGGTTTATAGAATTTTAGCAGATTAGTATAAATTAGTTACTTTAATGTTCCTAATAAGATTTTCATGATTTTAGTATGGTTTAGTATAAATTCCTTCATAATTTCAGAACCCTAGCTATGTACTTCGTTTAGTTCATGAATTACACATGTTAGGTCAGTTTATTTAGTTATACATGCTCCAGTTATAAATGTTTCATTATCAGTATATTAATGTTGCATTTTTAGTTAGCATGTCAGTATTTTGAGCTATCCAGAATTACAGCATTTCAGTGATAAATTGCTAAATTACATAATCAATTCGGAGAAACTTAATACCGAGTGGACTAGGGTCAGTCACCCTCAAGTTCCAAAACTGCGTGCCTCGTAGGTTTTAAGTCCCTTATGTGGGCAACATTTGAGTTATCACGCCAGTCATGCCTCTATACCTCTGGCAGGGTATATTGGGTCCTCTCGATGGGGCGTATATATCGGACTCCACATTTAGCTCATGTGGTTTTATGTCGGTTATTAGTAGCTCCCACAGTTCAGTCAGATTCTATTGCATTAACCATGTTATCAGTACAATAGAGTATTCAGTCTCAGCATGTTATAAACTTGGTCATTGCATTAAGTTTAGTTCATGTTTAGTATATTCAGTATCATTATCATGTTCAGATTATATCATCGCTTTATGATTTTTTCAGTTATGTTATTATTCAGCTTTACTCGATTCAACATGCTCATTACCTTTCAAGTACTGATGCATACTCTGCACTACATCTTCTTGTGATGTAGGTTTAGGTTCTCAGCTTCCAGATCACACATAGATCGATTCCCGATTTCCAGCTCAGTAGCATCAGTGGTGAGTCCTTATTCTTCGATGATGACATGCATGTTTCCTTTGCTTTTAGTCTTTAGTTTTAGTATTCGCTAGATTTAGCTGGGGCATGTCCCAACACTTCTAGTCAGTTAAAGGTTATTTTCAGACATAGTTAGAATCAGCTTTAGTATTTGAGTGTGACTTTTCAGTTGTGGTTAAACTCTCATTTATCTTATATTC
This sequence comes from Solanum piurae, assembly GCA_029582685.1. Lineage (NCBI taxonomy): Eukaryota > Viridiplantae > Streptophyta > Magnoliopsida > Solanales > Solanaceae > Solanum > Solanum piurae. Next base: position 2,181 of record JAJOOO010016660.1, on the reverse strand, counting down.
AGAAAGTTTATGGGTATTCCCCACCATTTCAGTTTAACTCATGATTTAGCTTCCACATTAGTTATATTTTCAGTATTTGTCCAAGTATGCTTATGATATGCCAGCTCAGGGTTAGCTTGGGTTCACTCGTGATCCTAGGTCCCGTGTATGTATCCTAGGGGTAGCTTTGGGTGTGACAAACTTGGTATCAGAGCATTAGGTTTAATGTCCTAGGATGTCTAAAAAGCTGCACTAAGTAGAGTCTCTTTCATGGTATAAAGTGCATCACATCTAATGAGAGGGAGGCTACGAAGTGTTTTAGGAAAACTTCAATTTCTTGCTATTCTTATCGTGCGTGGGGTATGATATACCTTTCTAATCCATCATTATGCGTTTCAGATCATGTCTCCTTACAGAGCTTACGCAAGGAATTCGAATTCTTGGAATGCAAACGCAGCTCCTCCAGTCCCAGATCAGGAAGTTTTGAATGCTAAATTTTGGAAAGCTATCCAGTTGCTGGCTCAGAGTGTGACCAACTAGAAAAATCAATAGGTTCCAGTTCCGACAAATGCTAATGTTGGGTCAGCTGCAGCTAGAGTTTGGGATTTTGTTAGGATAAATCCGCCTGAGTTCTTAGGATCGCAGATTGGAGAGGATCCCCCAAAACTTCATTGATGTGGTCAAGAAAATCTTTGAAGTGATGCAGGTAACTGGGAATGATCGGGTTGAGTTGGCATTTTACCAGCTTAAGGCTCATATCTGGTATACTCAGTGGAAAGAGAACATGGGTATATAAGCAGCTCCTATCACTTGGGAATATTTTAGTGAGACCTTCCTGGACAGATTCTTCCCAAGAGAGTTAAGGGAGGAAAAAGCTCAGGAGTTTATGAACTTGAGGCAAGGTAACATGATAGTCCAAGAGTATGGACTCAAGCTCACCCAACTCTCCAGGTATGCTCCTCACATGGTTGCTGATTCCAGTGCTCAAAAGTTTATGTATGGAGTGTCAGACTTAGTGAAAACAGAGTGTAGGAATGCTATGTTGATGGAAAATATGAACATCTCTAGGATCATGACTCATGCTCAGCAGGTTAAGGGAGATAAGCTTAGGGAACAGGCTAAGGAGAATAAGAAGGCTAGAACAGGCAGTTATGAGTATTCTCAACAGAAATTGGGTGGTGGAAATCACTCGCAGTTTCAGCAGAAATCTTTGACTTCAGCACGTTCATCAGCTAGTGTTCCATCCTCCAAGTTCAGACATGATCAGAAAGGTAGGGCATCAGGCTCTAAGTCTCAGGGGAGTGTTTCAGGCACCAGAACCTACCCAACTTGTCCTCAGTGTGGTAAGAACCAACGGGGTGAGTGTCTTACAGGAAAGGAAGGATGTTTTATGTATGGTCAGTCTGGTCACAAGTTGAGAGATTGTCCTTCTGTTAAACAGGGACAAGGGGGCAATAATAGTAGAGCTCAGTCTACAACTTCAGCATCATTATCGGGTTGCCTGACTCAACAGGGTAACTCATCTGGTACATGTGGCAGACAATGCCAAAACAGGTTGTATGCTCTTCAAGCTCACCAGGATTAGGAAGATTCTTCTGATGTGGTCACTGGTACGTTACGAGTCTTTAACTTAGATGTTTATGCTTTGTTAGATCCCGAGGCTACTATTTTCTTTGTAACTCCTTATATAGCAGTCAAATTCGATGTTAGTCCAAAAACTATCTCAGAACCCTTCTCAGTCTCTACTCAGTCGGTGACCCAGTTATAGCTAAATAGGTATACAAAAATTGCCCTCTCACAGTCTCCCAGAAAGTCAACTCAATAGATCTTGTAGAGTTAGAAATGGTAGACTTTGATTTTATTCTAGGCATGGATTGGTTACATTCCTATTATGCCTCGGTTGATTATAGAACTAGGATAACCAATCTTAGAATGGAAGGGTAGTAGCTTAGTGTCACCACCCGATTTCTCAAGTCATGATGGCACCTACTATAACCCACCAGCAGGTAAGCCAACCCGTAACCCGGAACAACTAGTAATGGGTCTGAGGGTAGAAACTAAACAAGAGTAGGCAAATAACAATATAAACAGGCGGAAGTAAACCAAAACATAAATACAAATAAAGATCCCTCCCAGAACCTGGAAGTCACTAGTACAGAGCTACTAACAAAATGAGTACAAGTCCCAAAACTGGACAACAGA
>JAJOOO010016659.1:0-23050 GCA_029582685.1 Solanum piurae | reverse complement strand
CGGTCCGTGCTGGTCGACCGTAGTTTGTGTCAGAGGCTGGGCAAAGGAGGTCTCGATCCACGGACACAGACCACGGTCCGTGGTCTGATCTACGGACCATAAGTCTGTCCGTGAGTCGGGACTTAGCCGATTTTCTGACTGAGTTCTGCGGAGGGGCTGCAGTGGTAAACCACAGACCACCAGCACGGACCGTGGTCTGACCTACGGTCCGTGGATGGTGACCGTAAGTTGAACCTGCAACTTCTCAAAATCTGCATTTTTTAGTCTGTTTCAGATACGGGGTGTTACATGAATAATACCTAATTATGATTGTATTATTATTGAATTGTGATGTTATGATGAATTCATGTGATTTTTATGGTAAACCCTAGTCTATTTGATGAATGTGATATTTTGTGGGTTTATGCCATTAGAAGTAAAATTGAAGGTTCATGAGTGATCTTCTTAAATCAATGTCATGTGTAGTAATTGTTCAAAGTTAGGAACATATAATCATGAATTGAACTAGACTTCATTGAAAATGATTGATCTTGACTTGTAAAGATGAAATTGAACCTATATGATTAATTGTGACTAGAATCACCTAGTAATGAAGAATGTGACTAAAATACCTTGAAATCTAGGTATGAATGAAGGTTGAAAGAAGTAAAGCTTGAATGTAAGGATTGTAGTGATGAATGTTGATCACTATGGTTTGAAGGTAAATCCAATATGAACTATGAAGGTTAAGGCTTTGAGAGTAAAGTTTATATGTGAGATTAGAAGTTAAAATATGGAATTGTGGTAGAAGGCCTATACCTACCTAATCTACATTGTGAGTGCTTAAGTGCACAAAGTGATAGGATCATGTAACACCCCGTATCTGAACCATACCAAAATGTAGATTTTGAGAAGTTGCAAGTGCAACCCACGGTTGCCATCCACGGACCGTAGGTCAGACCACGGCCCGTGCTGGTGGTCTGTGGTTGACCACTGCAACCCCTTTCCAAACCAAGCTCAGAGAATCGGCTAAGGGTCAACATACGCCAGGACCTACAGACTGTAAGTCAGGCCACGGTCCGTAGTCTAGGGTCGTAGGTCAGACCCTCATTGTTAGACTCCCAGTCACAAGTGATGGTTGAACAACATGGACCGTCAATCGATCAACTGTCCGTCAGTCCCGTCCTTCAGTGGCTCCGACAACAGTTAAGGCATGGGCCTTTTGGTCTTTTCCTATTTCGTTGAACCCCTAAGCTACGTCGTTTAGACCCTAAATTATGAGGTTTTAGTCAGTTTAAGCCTAGAAACATAACTAGAACTTACCTAAGTCAAATCATTCATCAAACATAGAAAATTAGAAGTAATAGAGGAGAAAAAAGTCAAGAACCCTAGTTCAAGAACGCAACAAGTTTTTTTCAGTTCCAGCCGAGAAATCAAAGTATTTTTCTGTGAAATTTGTTACCAGGTATGTGGGATTTTACTAGTGGGGTCCTTTTACCCATTAGGTCCCTAGTTTTCAGTCAGTTTCTTGATTCCCTTATTATGACTAGACCTAGGGTATCTTGAGTGCTAAAATTATTGGGTTATTACCTGTTAGAATGATCCAAATCAGATTAGTATGTTAATATTCAGTTTATTGCATGATATCCAGAACCCTAGCTATATATTTCTTTAGTTCTTGAATTACACATGCTAGGTCAAATATTTTTGTTATTTAGTTATACATGCCTCAGTTATTAATACATCATTATCAGTTTAAATTGTTGCTTTCTCAGTTTGCATGTTCAGTTTGAGCTATCCAATAACTAATATATATTTAGTCATAATGTGTTAATTACTTAATCCATTGGGAGTAGTATAATACCGAGTTAGACTAGGGTTCAGCGTACCCAAATAGTCCCAGATCTACTAGCCACGTAGGTTGTAAGTTCCCTCTATGGGCATCATTTCAGTGATCACACCAGCATGCCTATATACCTCTGGAAGGGTATATTGGGTCCTCTCGATGGGGCGTATACATCGAACTCCACATCTGATGTGGTTTTATTATCGGTTATTAGTAGCTCCCATAATTCATTCAAATTATATTGCATTGACCATTCATCAGTATATCCAGTATTCAGTTTTAGCATGTTATAAATTGGTCACTGCAATCAGTTATCTCAGCATTCATTATTTATATCATGTTCAGATTATGTCATTGCCTATTTGCTTTGTTCACCTATATGTCCTATTCAACTTTACTCTATCATGCATGCTCAGTACCTTTCAAGTACTGACGCATACTCTGCGCTACATCTTCTCGTGATGTAGGTTCAGGTTCTCAGCATCCCGATCACGCCTAAATCGATTCCCGATCTCTAGCTCAGCAGAATCAGTGGTGAGTCCTCATTCTCCGAGGACAATAGTCATGAGTTTCTTTTAGTATTTTCAGTCCTTTAGTTTCAGTTTTTCTAGACTTAGATGGTGCCTGTCCCAGCATTTTTAGTCAGTTAGAGGCTATTTCCAGACATAGATAGATTCAACTTAGTATTGAGTTAATACCTTCCTTGTATTAGACTCATCAGTTATCATTTATCTCAGTTATAGTATATGAGTATTCCCCATCTTTTCATTTTATTTTTGATTTAGATTCCGCATTAGTTTATTATCTTTAGTATGCGCATGATCATGCCAGCAGGGTTAGCTTGGGATTACTTGTGGTCCTAGGTCCTATGTTCGCATCTCGGGGGTAGTCTCGGGGAGTGACAAACTTGGTATCAGAGCACTAGGTTTCAGTGTCCTAGGATGTCTGAAAATCCGCACTAAGTAGAGTCCTTTTCATGGGTATGAAGTGCACCACACCTAATGAGGGGGAGGCCACAAAGTGATTTAGGAAATCTTTATTTTTCTTGTTACTCTTATCGTGCGTAAGGTATGATCTAAATTCCATTTTAACTCTACGTTCTACGTTTAGTGATCATGCCTCCTCATAAAGCTAATGACAGGAATGTGAATTCTAGGAACGTAAATGCAGCTTCTCCAGTCCCTGATCAAGAAGTGTAGAATGCAGAATTCAGGAACGCTATTCAGATGTTGGCTCAGAGTGTGGCCAACCAAAACAATCAGTGGATTCAAGCTCCTGTGAATGTAAATGTTGGGTCAGCTGCAGCCAGGATGCGAGACTTTTTTAGGATGAATTCGCCAGAGTTCTTAGGATCGCAAGTTGGAGAAGATCCCCAAAACTTCATTGATGAGGTCAGGAAGATATTTGAAGTGATGTAGGTAACTGGGAATGATCGGGTTGAGTTAGCATCTTACCAACTTAAGGATGTGGCTCATATCTGGTATACTCAGTGGAAGGAGAACAGGGGTACAAATGTAGCTCCTATTACTTGGGATTGTTTCAGCGAAACCTATCTGGATTGGTTTTTCCCCCATAGAGTTGAGAGAAGCAAGGGCCCAGGAATTTATGAACTTAAGGCAGGGTAACATGAATGTCTAAGAGTATGGGATCAAGTTTAACCAACTCTCCAGGTATGCTCCTCACATGGTTGCTGACTTCAGGGCTCAAATGAATAAGTTTCTTTATGGGGTGTCAGACTTAGTGAAAACAGAGTGCAGGAATGTTATGTTGTTGGGAAACATGAACATCTCTAGGCTCATGACTCATGCTCAACAGGTTGAGGGTGATAAGCTTAAGGAACAAGCTAAGGAGACTAAGAAACCAAGAAAACGTAACTACGAGTATTCCCAACAAAAATCGGGTGGTGGAAATCGGTCACAGTTTTAGCAAAAGTCTTCGACTCCAGCCCCTTCATCAACTAGTGTTCCATCCCCCAGGTTTCGTTACGATCAGAAAGGTAGGGCGTCAAGCTCTAAGTCTCAAAGAAGTGTGACAGGTCCCAAAACCTACCTAACTTTCCCTAAGTGTGGTAAGAACCATCCGGGGGAGTGTCGTGCAGGTAAGGAAGGATGATTTAGGTGTGGTCAGTCTGGTCATAGATTGAAGGATTGTCCTTCTAGACAGGGTCAAGGAGGAAATAATGGTAGAGCTCAATCTACAACTTCAACAGCACCAGCAGGTCACCCAACTCAGTAGGGTAACTCATCTGGTACAGGTGGCGGACATCGCCAAAATAGGCTCTATTCTCTTCATGCTCATTAAGATCAGGAAGATTCTCCTGATGTAGTCACTGGTACGTTACGAGTCTTTGATCTTGATGTTTATGCATTGTTAGATCCAGGGGCTACTTTGTCTTTTGTAACTCCTTACATAGCAGTCCAATTCAGTGTTAGCCCAGAAACTCTTTCAGAACCCTTCTCTGTCTCTACTCCAGTCGGTGACCCAGTTATAGCTAGACAGATATACAAAAATTTCCCTGTCACAGTCTCTCAGAAAGTCACCTTAGCAGATCTTGTAGATTTATAAATGGTAGACTTCGATGTCATTCTAGGCATGGATTGGTTACATTTTTGTTATGCCTCCGTTGATTGTAGAACTAGGATTGTTCATTTTTTGTTTCCAGAAGAACTAATATTAGAATGGAAGGGTAGTAGCTTAGCGCCTATGGGTCGATTCATTTCTTACCTTAAGGGCATACATATGATCTCTAAGGGTTATCTTTATCATCTAGTTTGGGTTAAGGATTCTAGTTCTGAATCCCCAACTCTTGAGTCAGTCCCTGTAGTCAATGAGTTTCCAGAAGTGTTTCAGATGATCTTCCTGGAGTTCCTCCCGAAAGTGAAATAGACTTTGGAATTGATCTCCTTCTAGATACCCATCCTATCTCTATTCCTCCTTATAGAATAGCTCCAGCTGAGCTTAAGGAATTGAAAGAGTAGTTAAAAGACCTTCTATATAAAGGCTTCATAAGGCCTAGTATTTCACCATGGGGTGCACCAGTAATGTTCGTAAAGAAGAAATAAGGTTCTCTTAGAATGTGCATTGACTATAGGTATTTGAACAAAGTCACAATCAAGAATAAGTATCCCATCCCCAGAATTGATAACTTGTTCGACCAACTTCAGGGATCTAGTCATTTTTCAAAGATAGACCTCAGATCAGGTTATCATCAGCTTAGAGTCAGATATAGTGACATTCCCAAAACAGCCTTCAGAACTCGGTATGGTCATTATGAATTTGTCGTTATGTCATTTGGACTAACCAATGCTCCTGCAACTTTCATGGATTTGATGAACAGGGTGTTCAAGAAGTACTTGGACCTGTTCGTTATCATCTTTATTGATGATATCCCCATTTACTCTAGGAATGAGGAAGAACATACGAGTCATTTGAGGGTCATCCTGCAAACTCTCAAAGATCGCCAGTTATTCGCTAAATTTAACAAGCGCGATTTTTTGTTACAATCAGTTGCTTTCCTTGGGCATATTGTGTCTAGTGAAGGAATTCAAGTGTATTCCTAGAAGATAGAAGTAGTGAAACAAAGGCCCAGACCTACCTATGCTACAGATATCAGAAGTTTCTTAGGTTTAGCGGGCTATTACAGACAGTTCGTGGAAGGCTTTTCATCCATAGCCTCACCATTGACTAGGTTGACTCAGAAAAGGTTAAGTTCCAGTGGTCAGACGATTGTGAGAAAATCTTTGCAGAACTAAAAACTAGGTTAACTACAACTCCTGTCTTGACTCTACCAGAGGGTTCAGATGGTTATGTGATCTATTGTGATGCATCCAGGGTCGGCCTAGGTTGTGTGTTGATGCAGCGAGGCAAGGTTATAGCTTATGCTTCCAGACAACTTAAGGTGCATGAGAAGAATTATCTGAATCATGACCTCGAGCTTGATGCAGTGGTGTTTGCACTCAAGATTTGGAGACACTACTTGTATGGTGTTCATATAGATGTGTTCACAGACCATAAGAGCCTCCAATATGTATTCACCCAGAAAGAGTTGAATATTCGCCAGAGAAGGTGGCTTGAGTTCCTTAAAGATTATGAGTGTGCATTACCATCCAGGTAAGTCAAATTTAGTAGCAAATGCTCTTAGACGATTATCTATGGGTAGTGTAGCACATGTATAAAAGGATGTTCACAGACTTGCTCGCCTAAGAGTTCGTCTTATGAGCTTATCAGATGGTGGTGTAACGGTTCAAAATGGGGCAGAATCTTCTTTGGTAGTAGAGGTTAAGGAAAAGCAAAAAAGTGATCGAATCTTGCTTGAGCTTAAGGGTGCAGTCTACAATCAGAGAGTGGAATTTTTCTCCCAAGGGGGAGATGGTGTGCTTCGCTACCAGGGTCGATTATGTGTTCCTAATGTGGGCGAGTTGAGACAACATATTCTTGTAGAGGCCCATAAATCAAGATATTCTATCCATCCAGGCGCCACTAAGATGTACCACGATATGCGGGAAGTCTATTGGTGGAATGATATGAAAAGAGATATAGCATATTTTGTGGCTAAATGCCCCAATTACCAGCAAGTCAAGGTAGAACATCAGAAACCAGGAGGTATGACTCAAGAGATTGACATTCCTACTTGGAAGTGGGAAGTGATCAATATGGACTTCATCACAGGTTTACCACGTACTCGCAGACAACATGACTCCATTTGGGTGATTATTGATAGGGTTACTAAGTCTTCTTGCTTTTTGGCGGTCAGGACTACAGATTCGGCGGAGGATTACGCCAAGATTTACATTAATGAGATTATGAGGTTGCATGGGGTTCCTTTGTCTATCATCTCATATAGAGGTCCTCATTTTACCTCTTATTTCTGGAAGTCATTTCAGAAGGGTCTTGGTACTCAAGTTAACCTTAGCACAACATTTCATCCACAGACGGATGGTTAAGCAGAGCGTAGCATTCAGACATTAGAGGACATGTTTAGAGCTTGTGTGATCGACTTCAAGGGTAGTTGGGATGATCACCTTCCCCTTATTGAGTTTGCCTACAATAATAGTTACCATTCCAGCATTCAGATGGCCCCTTATGAGGCATTGTATGGGTATATATGTAGATCTCTTGTGGGATGGTTTGAATTAGGTGATGCAGCCTTGATAGGGCTAGATTCAGTCCATTATGCTATGGAGAAAGTGCAACTCATCAGAGATAGACTTAAGACAACCCAGAGTCGCCATAAGTCTTATGCAGATGTAAGGAGAAGGGAACTAGAGTTCCAAGTTGATGATTGGGTTTTCCTGAAGGTGTCACCTATGAAGGGGTGATGAGATTTGGCAAGAAAAGGAAGCTCAGTCCCAGTTATGTAGGCCCTTATCAGTTCTTAAAAAGGATTGGTAAAGTGGCTTATGAGTTAGAGTTCTAGCAGATTTAGCAGCAGTGCATCCAGTCTTTCACATTTCACTTATGAAGAAGTTTGTGGGTGATCCAGCATCAATAGTGCCATTAGAGAGTGTGGTTGTAAAAGATAGCCTTTCATATGAGGATGTACCAGTTGAGATTCTCGATCGTCAGGTTAGAAGGTTGAGAAACAAAGAAGTCGCTTCAGTCAAGGTATGGTGGAGGAGTCAGTTCGTAGAGGGAGCTACTTGGGAAGCTGAAGCGGCCATGAAAGCCAAGTATCCTCACCTCTTTCCTTCTGATTCCACTCCAGCTTGAGGTAATAGTTCCTCTTCAGTTTTTTCAGTCATTCATGCGTAAATTCAACCTTAGAATCATGTTCCTCCAGTTTGTACTTACATTTTCAGCGTAGTTGCATGTTCTTGGAACTCAGTTTAGTCAGAAATTCAGTTATCAGTGTTTAGTGGTAGGGATTGCAGCCCTCTCCCTCCATTTCAGCTAGTTTAGTCTTCATTCAAGGATGAATGGTCCCAAAGGGGAGATAATGTAACACCCCGTATCCGAAACAGGCCAAAATGTAGATTTTAAGAAGTTGCAGGTGCAACCCACGGTTGCCATCCACGGACCATAGGTCAGACCACAGCCCGTGCTGGTGGTCTGTGGTTGACCATTGCAAACCCAGCTTAGAAAATTGGCTAAAGGTCAAACTACGCCAGGACCTACGGACCGTATGTCAGACCACGGTCCGTAGTCTAGGGTCGTAGGTCAGACCCTCATTGTTAGACTCTCAGTCACAAGTGACGGGTGACCAGCACGGACCGTCAGTCGATCGACGGTCCGTCAGTTCCATCCGTCAGTGACTCCGACAGCAGTTAAGTTAGGGGTCTTTTGGTCTTTTCCTATTTCGTTGGAACCCTAAGCTACGTCCTTTAGACCCTAAATTATGAGGTTTTAGTCAGTTTAAGCCTAGAAACATAACTAGAACTTACCTAAGTAAAATCATTAATCAAACATAGAAAATTAGAAGCAAGAGAGGAGAAAAAGGTCAAGAAGCCTAGTTCAAGAACGCAACAAGTCTTCTTCAGTTCCAGCCTAGAAATCAAAAGATTTTTCCGTGAAATTTGTCACCAGGTATGTGGGATTTCATTAATGGGTTCCTTTGACCCATTAGGTCCCTAGTTTTCAGTCAGTTTCTTGATTCCCTTATTATGACTAGACCTAGGGTTTCTTTAATGTTAAAATTATTGGGTTATTACCTATTAGAATGATCCAAATCAGATTAGTATGTTAATATTTAATTTATTAAATGAATTCCAGAACCCTAGCTATGTATTTCTTTAGTTCTTGAATTACACATACTAGGTCAGATATTTTAGTTATTCAGTTATACATGTCTCAGTTATTAATGCATCAATATCAGTTTAAATTGTTGCACTCTCAGTTTGCATGTTCAGTTCAAGCTATCCAGTAACTTACATAAATTCAGTCATAATGTTTTAATTACTTAATCCATTGGGAGTAGCATAATACCGAGTTGGACTAGGGTTTAGCGTACCCAAATAGTCCCAGAACTACTAGCCACGTAGATTGTAAGTCCCCTTTGTGGGCATCATTTCTATGATCACCCTAGCATGCCTCTATACCTCTAGCAGGTTATATTGGGTCCTCTCGATGGGGCGTATACATCGGACTTCACATTTAGCTCATATGGTTCTATTGCATTGACCATTTATCAGTATATCCAGTATTCAGTTTCAGCATGTTATAAATTGGTCTCAGCATTCATTTATCTCAGCATTTATTATCTATATCATGTTCAGATTATATCATTGCCTATTTAATTTGTTCATTTTTATGTTTTATTCAGCTTTACTCTATCATGCATGCTCAGTGCCTTTCAAGTACTGACGCATACTCTGCACTACATCTTCTCGTGATGTAGGTTCAGGTTCTTAGCATCCAGATCACGCTTAGATCAGTTTCCGATCTCCAGTTCAGCAGAATCAGTGGTGAATCCTCATTCTCCGAGGACAATAGTCATGAGTTTCTTTTAGTATTTTTAGTTTTTTTGTTTCAGTTTTGCTAGTCTTAGCTGGTGCCTGTCCCAGCGTTTCTAGTCAGTTAGAGGCTATTTTCAGACATAGATTGATTCAGCTTAGTATTGAGTTAATATATTCCTTGTATTAAACTCATCAGTTATCATTTATCTCAGTTATAGTATATGGGTATTCCCTATCTTTTTATTTTATTTATGATTTAGCTTCCGCATCAGTTTATTATCTTTAATATGCTCATGATCATGCCAGCAGGGTAAACTTGAGATCACTTGTGGTCCTAGGTCCCGTGTCCGCGTCTTGGGGGTAGTCTCGGGGCGTAACAGATCACTTGAGTTATGCTAGTATCCATGTCTAATGTAGAATTATAGATGTGGTATTAGGCATGAACATGATATGATATAAAAGGTTCTCTCACATAGAATGATTCCAGGTTGAAAGGCTATTCTCACCTAAAATGAATCTAAGTCCAAGGACTATGAAATATGATGAGTTTGTGGTGATTACCCTAAAAGACCTTTACATGATAGGAATGTGTGGTGAGTTCCCTTGCTCTTAATTAGTTAATCATGGGGAGTGTGAGGTGATTACCCTTTATATATGTATGATTCCCAAGGCAACCAGTGATTACCCATTAACCTTTATGTTGATCATGGAGGCCATTACCTATGATCCTTATGTGATGATGTGGAGGCGAATACCTACATTACACATTAAAATGGATATGGAGGTGAATACCTATATCACCTTAAAATGAATATGGAGGTGAATACTTATATTCCTCTAATAATGAACGTGGAGGCGAATACCTATGATTCATTGATTGTATGACTAGAGGTGAATACCCTTGTCTTTATGATTCCATGATATGTGTGGCTTGAGGTGACTTCCCTTGTCCTTCATGATGAACTAAACATTTATGCCTTGAGGTGACTCCCCCTTGCATTTATGAACATGAGCATGATTAGTTTGGATAGTAGTTCTAGATAACTCTCCAACACATGCATGACTACGAGGTGATTACCCTTGTCTTTATGATGTTAAGAGATGATGAACATGAATGATGAACCTAAAGTGTCTAGCTTAGCATGGTTAGGATTATGGGGTCTTGTTCATTCATCGCACAAGCTTACCTTAAGGTGATTCATGAGATGTTTTATCTTATATAATGTATGCTTAGATAGGATTGTGCTATAGTTTCCTTCCTTGACATGATATGATTGACTAAGGTGATAGTTCCCTTATCTATATGAAGTAAGCTAGTAATGAGATCAAAGTAGGGTAAATATGACTATGATGACTTCAATGTTATGCTTGGTGCGAAGGGTAGTATGGGATGCCTTTCATACATTGCACAAGCGTGCTTTGAAATTACTTAGGAGTATGGTTCCCTTATGGTAGAAAAGCTTAAGACTTATCCATGTATATAGGCTATGATTAAGATGACCAAAAAGGGATACTTGGCTTGGGTGGTATTATGGGATGCTATTCATGCTTTGCACTTGTATACTTTTGAGGTTACTTGAGAATGGTTCTATTATGGTAGAGATGACTAAGAGTCAATTATGCTTATATGATGCTTATGTTGAAGACTTGGCTTATTATGATTATGACTTATCTCATATGCTCATTAACTATGTCTTAGGTTGACTTATGATTATATGATGCTTATGTTGGAGATTATGCTATGAATATGTTATTATCTCTTATGCTTATGTCTTAGGTTGACTTATGACTTATGATTATATGATGCTTTGTACTAACGCATATTTCCTACATTCTAATCAAATGTAGCATTTGAAGGCTTGAGTGCTATATTGAAGCTAGGTTTCTAAGGAGCTAAGGAGTTGAAGATCTTGGTGAGTCCTCATAGCTTTGAGGACAAACCAACCAGTTCCTCTATGTCTTTTATTTCATGTTTTGAGACTATTGTATGGGTTGTGTCCCAAGAGTTTATTCTAAAATTTGTATAGATGGTTTGAGACAAAACTATAGAAAGACTTTCGCTTCTTTTTATGAAAATGACTTCGATTGTAAAAGTTTTAAATTTTCCCGTATTTTCTATTATCTTATTTTCTGATATGCTAAGGGCTTGTATGAGACCCATTCGGGGTCAAGTACGTCATGTTACGTCTAGGGTGTACCCCTGGGTCGTGACAAATAGCCTTTAAGTAAGGCGAAAGGCAACTACCCATGAGCCTTTATGAGAAGGCAAGTAGATGATATCCTCATATCTATAAAACATAAGCTAAAGATGAGCATGATAGATGATGAGCTTGTAGAATGGCCCAAGGTGGCCTACTATGATGAGTGAGACTAGTGGAGGATTACCCATTTCTTGGTTAAGTACGTTTTGAGGTTACTTATGAAGTATTCCTTTTATTTTATGATGATTTATGTGCATTGATTATACTTATGACTTATATTGGCTGACCCTTATGTTTATGTTGATGCTCATGCAAGCTATCATATTTAGTATATGCTTGTACTAATGCATACTCTTGCCTACATTTCTTATCCAAATGATAGATTCAGCGATATCGACTCTCATCTCCGTGGCTAGGATCTTAGTAGAAGCAAGGATCGAAGATTGGTGAGTCCTCATAGCATTCGAGGATATAGCTACCATTTCCTTATGTTCTTTCATTTTATGTTTTGAACTATTATATGGGTTGTGTCACAAAGATATTCATGTTTTAGATGGTTTGAGACAAAGTATTTTAGACTTCCGCTTCGTTTTATAAAGATGATTATGTTGAAAATCTTTTAAATTTCCGCTAAATTCTATTATCTTATGTTATGAAAGCTAAGTGGATTGTATGAGGCCTCTCGGGGTCTTGTACACTATGTCACATCTAGGGGGTACCCCTGGGTCGTGACAGTGGTATATTTCCACTCATTTGAGGCCTATTTTGCTCAACAATTAGTTTCCTCAATGCCTAATTGTGTCCTATTCTAATGTTATTTTGATGATTTGCAGCTTTGAAGGCATAAAGGACAAGGCAAGGATGAATGAATGAAAGAATGAAAGAATGACCAAAAATATAAAAACAAGTGTAAACTATACATTGTTGATCGTCAAACAAGAAAGGCAGATCGCCTAATGGGTATGACCTCTTTGAAATTGAAAGTGCACAACACTTGCATTAATTGAGGCAAGTCGGCGAACTCCAAAAGCATAGACGACGTGGCGAAAGATAAGGGCAAACTTGTTGACCATCGACGAAAGTGACAGTGCAAGGAGAGAAATTGAAGGCTTGAAAAGAGAACTAAGGTGATGCTTAGTGATACGCCGAACGTGAAAGGTAGACTCAAATAAGCTCGCCAACTGAGGTTCAAACACTGGAAGCCTAGAGTAAGAGAAAGGCAACTTGGAGAGCAATCGACGATCCACCCATTGTAATCGGCGAGCCAGACTAAAGTCATCCAATGAGTAGCGTATTGAGTTTTTGGCTAAATTTTGGAAAACCATAAATAGCACCCAAAGGAGAGAGAAAGAAAGATTTCACATAAGTGAGGAAAACTGGAAAGACTGAGAGAAAGTTCTGAATATTTTAGAGAGAGAAACACTTTACCTTGTGAAGAACACTTTCTAGTTTTTGGAGTTTTTTAACTTTGTTCTTTAAATTGATAAATTGAAGTTGAATCCAAAGTGGGTTTTCTTGTAATTGATTAATCTCATGTTACCCATGGTTGCTTTCATGAAAGGTAAAATTTCTTTGCTTTTTGTGATGGGTGGCTAAAACCACAAGATCTAGGGTGCAATTATGGGGTTGGGTGTTATTTGATGTAGTGGGTATTATGTTGTGCTATGTTTTGTTGTTCATACATGAATTTGGGCTAATTAGCATGGGGTTAATTTATGGATTAATGTTGCAAACTTAATCTCTACCTCTGATCTCATGTCGATACTCGAAAGATATTAGTTGGAGTGGATAGTTACTCTAATACTAGCAATTTAGGTTTAATGTATGTAACTTGCTTGAAAATAGAGGTTATGGGTTGGATCTATTTGCCCTATTTCTACATCGAAAGAGAGAATAGAGTACGGTATTGGGTTGTTTAGTATAGCATATAAATGAGACCAAAAGAAGATTCTATGCAAGGATTCTATGAGATCGAAAGAACATTAGTGTCATTGAAGATGACCCAAACTATTCATGAATGTTCATCACTATAGAGCAACACAATTACCCCTATGTGACATTGATTTCCAATCCCCACACCCCTAGATTGCTTGTTACTTCTTGAATATTCAGAAATTTTAGTTTATTTGTGACAAATGATAACCAAATCCTTTGATTAAATTGGTGGAATCATCCACCCAATTGTTTTTACTACTACAAATAAATGAATTTACCATTCAAATTTATTGATAGAATTTTCTACATTATACCATTCTCTATGGGATTCGACTCGACTCTTAGTTGGGTATTTTTTATTGACGACGATTGTTATCTCTTTTAATTAATTTTGCATGTGTACATTTGAGCGTTATCGGGACAAACAAAGTAAAATAATATATAATTATTCTTATATATTAGGGAAAATATTAAATGAGGCTAATATACCTAAAATAAAAGTGTAAGTATAGCAAACTCGGTGGTGTTGGAAAGAGGACTCAAAGACCTTCGATATGTGCTTAAAGTTATGGTCCTTTGAAGTTGAACCAAAACTAAATACTGAAGTTTAACTTGTTTGGCTTTTCGAAGTATGAGATGTTAGAAAGACTATCTTCACATGTAACTTTATTGAGCTCAGGCTCGCCTGAAAAATATATGTGAGAGTGCATGATAAACGTGAAACAAATTATAGGTTAAAAAATGGAGCTTCAATCTAATGACTTCCATTTAGGTTGCCACTATGTTGTGTCTCATTTAGGTCTAAAGGGTTTCAATTAGCTTGCGCTCATTGATTTAAAAAATTTTCAGTACCATCGATATCTTCTTCTTGTTGCTGGTTAGGTAGTTCCTCCTCGAAAGAATCCTTTTGACCCTTTCTTATGTTGCTTTCATTGCGTTCTGTGAAATATCTCATTTTTCAATTTCGTGTAAATCCACTTTATTTTGTTTTTTATAAATGATTAGAGATAGAAAAAATTGTGGAATATAATAAATGTACTCAATGAAAAAATAATGTAAATGGGCGTAAGTGTTGCTAAATTATCGAATAAATCGTTTGAGAACGTATTAAAGTTTTATAATTAACGGCTTATAGGTGTGAGGCGGATTATTCAATTTCCTTATTGGATAAATCGTTAACTAGTTAAGAGTTACCATATTTACATTTTTTAGGTATATTAACCTCATCTAATATTTTACCCTGATATATAAGAGTAATTATATATATTTTTCCTTTGTTAGTCCTAACTCCTAAAGGTTAAATCCACAAAGCCGGAAAACCTATTTACTTTTCTGTAATTATATATTTTTCCTTATAAACTAGTGAGCAAGTCAAGAAACTCAAAAAATCACTAGAGTTTAAAAGAGGTTAAGGTGTAAATTGTAAAGCCACATGTAGGTATCTTCGTCTCTTCGACTCTTCTTGTTTATTACTAATCAGTTGCTTCTCAGATCTCAAGTTTATTTGATTAATCCTTCTCTCTCGTTGGTAGGTACTGAGTAATGTCTCCATCTCTCATTTCGTTTATCTATTTACCTTCCTTCTTAATGTGTTTCTTTTTGGCTTTTTCTCCTTTTTTTACTTAGTTTTTTTTTTTGTTTCTCCATTTGAATAATAATGTGTATGCAATTTAGGTATATGAGTGTAGTGTACTACATATGTTATGTTAGTCTAATTATTTCATTTTAGTCCCTTTTTGGTCGATTGTGCAGGGCATGTGTTTTCTGAGTGTTGAATCTATTTTAGTATGCAAGTACTGACTCAAATGCTTATCTCAAACTTCATAAATCGAGAAATTTGTAGCTTATGTTTTGATGGGTTGCTTTTTTTTAAAGATAATTCCCTCTCTTTTTAATTGTTGTTGTATTATGTTGTTGATTTTCATGCTGTTTGTGACTTTATTTTGATTTTGATAAGTTTTTGAATTTATTTTTCATAGCACAGTTACTGAAAATCAAACTCATAGCATGGCTGAAGACAAACAAACGATAAGGTGATGGGTGAAAGTGAGGAATCAAATACAGAAAGTCAATCTGAAAAAGTGGCGTCAACTATTGATATAGAAAGGGAAAAAAGATATGTTGTGTGGGATCATTTTACTGAAATTGTTACTTCTGAAGGTACAAGTATAATGTGACCATTGCTCTCATAAGTATTCTTTTAAGACAAGAAATGGTACGTATACTCTTCTTGATCATATGTTGATGTGTCCCAAATGTCCGTCTAGTGATGATAAAAAATAGTCAAATATATGCTTTAAAGCTATTCAAGGGAATAGTCAAGGTGAAGTAATTGTTGTCTCTTGAAAATTTAATCAAGAAGAGTATAGAGAAGTTTTATGTCATATGATAATAGTTGATGGACTTCCTTTTAGCTTTGTTGAGAAAGAAGATTTAAGAGTTTATGAAAGTGGTGCAACCTAATTTTTGGATCACTTCATGTAGTAATGTCACTAGGGATTGTTTTAGTCTTTTTAACGAAGCAAAACAAATTAAGGAAGTAATATATGGAAACAAAACAAAGAATCTATATCCTCACAGACACTTGGACTTCTGTACAACGAATTAATTACATGTGTATCACTGCCCATTGGATTGACAGTGAATGAAATATGCATAAGAAAATACTTAATTTGTTAAGTGCTTATGTAAGTGAAGGATAAATCAAATCTTCACTGTCACAATTGATAATGTCAGCTCAATCGATGTGATTGCAAAAGAATTTTCTAAGGAATTGACTAAGATGGAAACTGATTTGATGAACGGTAATCACATTCAAGTGAGGTGTATGGCACACATTATGAATCTTATCGTTCAGGATAATTTAAAAGAAAATTATTCTTTTATTTAACGTGTTAGACATGTCGTGCAATATCTTAGGAAGTCTCTTGCAAGGTTAAAAATGTTTCAAGAAAGTTGTGATGATGAACAACTCAATTGCAAAAATCTTTATGCTCTACCTAATGTTAAGTAGAGTTGTTGAATTTGAGAAAACATTTTCAAATTATGCTTCTCGCGAAATTGGCCTGAGACATGACTTTGAATTTATTTTTTTTAAACTTGAAATCATTGCAGGTGAACTAGTGAGCAGTGATCGGGTGCACGTGAAAAGATATACCAAATTTCTTAAAATCGGTTTTCTCCTTACTTTGAAAATATCTGGATTAGTTTATGTGACATCAAATATTCATTTTCTTGAAAGTTGTGCGATCGTTCTCTATTTGAATCAATTGATTATTGTTGACACTGTATTTTGGATTGACATTTTTAAAGTTAATACTTTAAATTTTTATTTTTTAAATAGTTCAAAATATATTTTCTCCAACTTTATACAATTATTGATAATTATCCTTATTTTTTAAAATGTTATGATTTTTATTAGTTTATTTTGAATGATTTTAATTATTAATATGTTTTTCACCGTGCGTAGAATATGAAATATTGTTTAATTTTTCTAAACCATCATTTTCATTAAATTATATTTTTATATGCTATTAATTATACTTATTTGAGCACAAACTAATATTTCATTAAATACAACTAATGAATTACATATATAAATATTTAATTATAATATTTTTTTGTAGCACAATTTTAATAGTCAATAATTTTGATTACTTTTATACTGCTTTACTTAACCATGAAGTACAGAAGTGCTGAATATTTTTAGGTTTTGAGGGGGGGGGGGGGATTTCTAAAAGGGAGTGTCCTAAAAAAAAATTTCTCCTCCATGTCTAGATCTCAACTCCACCATTGTTCTGCGAAACAACTCATACCACCACTCATCTTCTCTCCTTACTACTGGAGAAGACAACAAACAAGACACCACCAGAAATCCTCCACCACCAACCACTCCAAATTTCGGAAACACGCGATGGCCAAATAAGCTTAAAGCTCCTACCAGACCCAAAACCACTGCCTTAACCTCCTTGTTTGCTACTTGCGCTGCTATAAGTGAGGAGCTCCACCCTCCAATGAACCGGAGCACCAAACAACAACCAACAATAGCTCTGTCTACAACCACACCGCCTGAAACGAAAGCCCCACTCCATCGTCTTAGCCACTCCAGCGAACGGCAAACGAACCACCAGATCTGACCACCAAAACCCCATCCCGTCCTCTTCACCACTCCGGTGAAAACAAAGGAATCCCAAGATCTCAAAACCAAAACTCGCCCCCTCCATCCTCTTCAACACTACAGTGAACACAAACAAACCGCCAGATTGCACACCCAAAACCCCCCACTCTGTCCTCTTCGCCATTCCAGTGGACGACAAACGAACATCCAGATCTCACCACCAAAACCCTAGTCCGTCCTCTTAGCCACTTCAGTGAATGACAAAAGAACCACCAGATCTCACAAGAAAAACTTTATTGCTCCACTTCGTTGGTGCTCAAAACTGTGACCAGCAAGCTCAAGCTCAAGCTCGCGCAACCAACAAACAACCCTCTTACCCACTCCCCTTTTATGTTTTTACGCATTTTCAGGTTTTTTGGTCAACACCAACTAACAACAATGAACTAGGTCTTCATCAACCCTCCATTTTCGGTGAGATTTGCTACTCTTTGCATCATTTGTTTTGCTTTTATTTCTATTTTGATCTTCCCTATGTTTCTTTTACTTTTTATTTGTGAGAATGTCTTTTGTTAGTTGACTGATTCCAAAATTTAGTGCTATTAGTGGAAGTACTTTTAGGAGTCTTTTATGTTTCCAGTTAACCAGCTCTAGGAGTCCTGATTAGATGATGTTAGTCAGTTAGCATGTAATGAGTTAGTGCTAAATTAGTGCCCTATTTTTTTCTCTCGGTTTGATTGTTTCCAAGTTCTATTTAAAGACTTGTATCATTGTTTTCGAAAAGCAATAGAAAAGATCAGTTTCTCTATGTTAACATCTTATTCGAGTAGTCGTTCATCTCTTTTGCCAACATCTTTGGTAGTGTTGTTTAATTTTAGTGAGGTTGTTGTTTTTTTAGTATAGCTTTAATCTACTCTTTAGATCTGGATAGAAAAGTTAAAACTCAACAAGTTATATTCTTTTTTTGTTAAGCTTGATTAAGTATTATTGCATTTTTTTAGTGTTGATAATTTTAGTTTAGATGGTTGTTGTAGTTTTGGTTGTTCATCAGTGATGGTGAACTTTTCCAGGCAACCTTTTTGTTAATTAAATAATGATTTATTATTATGGTTAGTTTTGGTTAATTTTGATGGCAGTTCATGTTTCTTTCCCACCTTTGTTAACCTACTTTGTTTGATTATTAATTTTCCATTGTTAGTGATTGTTATTAAGAACTATTTTTCATTTATTCTTTACTTTTCTATTTGACTTTAAGTATTACATAATAAATTTACTTTTAGTGATTATTGTTAAGAACTATTTTGCATTAATTCTTTACTTCTATGTTTACCTTTAAGTATTAGATAATAAATTTACTTTGGTTATCATTACATTGTTATTGTTTTTAGGTAATTCATATTTCAAATAATTTTTTCTTTTACATTTAGTAGTTAACTCTATTTAAGTTGGTGTTTAAGAAGATCTGGATAATCTCGAACAAATTGAAAAGAGTATTAGTACTTTTGTTATATTTATTGTGTATTGTTGTTACAAATGATTTATATTTGTTGTATATTGTTGTTCTCTACAGATTCAACTAGCACGGGAAAAGATCCTAATGTAGTTGACATGCAGTACAATTATACCTAGAAGGTGACTTTTACAAGGTTAGATTTTAAAAAAAATTAAACTTCTGATGCACAACAATCCTTCTCCAGAAAATATGAAAAATGGATGATCCTAATCTTTCTCAATAGTTTTTTTTTCATTTTATAAAACAAATATTCTCTCACTCTTCAATTTCTACATAATGGATGATCACAAAGAGGTAAAGAAAACCAAATTTAAAAAAAAATCTTGGCTCATTTTTCTTGTTTGTGTTGGCTTTTTTCTTGCTTATTTTATTTTCTTGAGAATTCAAAGTTGGCTAACAGTTTCTTGGGTCTTCCTGAAGTTCATCAAATGATCTTTGCTTCTATATTTTGCATTTTACATGAAACAAGACTATCCAGTATCCCTTTTGCGTAGTTTTAAGTTTAACTAGATATTATTATTTTTTACTAGTGAGTTGAGGGTGGGGTTCTAAATTATCTTTTTTCATTATTTTTAGATATCCTTTTAGGAGTATTAAGTATATAAATATATAGTTTGAGCTTCTTCTTCTTCTTCTTGGGGTTCTGAATTTTCTTTTTTCATTATTTTTAGATATCCTTTTGTAGTTTGACGTCCTCCTCCTCCTTCTCTTTGAATTGTATAAAAATGAAATGAATTTTGTTTTTTGATTAAACAAAGTAGAAGGAGAATGATATACAAGGTTCATGGTATATATAACTGTAATTTCCTTTGTAACTTAGAAGATAAGTCTATAATGACTTTATGTTGTAATAATAGGATATTGAAGATATGTACCTTAAAAATATACAAAAAATTATTGAGTTATTGACAAATATGCTTCCATTGGACATTGAAAATGGGTAAATCCGTTGAAAAGCTGAATCAATTACTGGTAGTCAAGTAAGTACGTACCATAGGTAAAGGACTTTTAGATTCACTCATGAAAGATCTAAAGAAATATAGAGGTGTCAGTGGAGGTGTGGATGGTAGAATAGAATTACATAAATATTTTGGTGGATAAACTGAGAATGGAACTAAAGATTTTAACATCCCACTTTGGTGGAAAATGCCCAAAGTTCAATTTACAATTCAATCTTAAATGACTTGTGATATATTAGTAGTTCTGTTTTCAAGTGTCGCATCCAAATCTGTATTTAGTATGGGAGGACGCCTTCTTGATTTGGTTTAGGATTTCATTTTTCCTAAATTGGTGCACATTTTAGTTTGTCCTCAAGATTGGCTACGAAGTGAATAATTAAAGTAACTTAGTAGTGTTGAAGAATATCTGGATAATCTTGAGAAAATTGAAAAAACTATTACTTTTATTATATTTACTGTATATTGGTTTGCAAATATTTTGTATTTGTTGTATATTTTGGTTCTCTTCAGATTTAGCTAGCACGGGAAAAGATCCTACCATAGTTGACGTGTAGTACAGTTGTACCTAGAAGGTGACTTTGACAAGTTCAGTTTTAAAAAAAATTAGACTATTGGATAACCAAGAAGTTCCTGGGTTATTCAAAAAATATGTTGAAGAAATGTAGGAACAATTTAATTGCCACAAAATGACGCAAATGTCATAAGGAGATGCTGAAGATTTCTAAGCTTTTAAATTCCCATGGTCTGGATTATCAATAGGGAATAACAATGGTATGACTCTAACTTATATAACACATGAATTGATAGAGGCTAATACATATAGTGGTTAAGCTAGATATATCTCACATTGAGAAGGATGGGAAACACACTTGGATAGATCATGTTGTTCTTGCTGACGAATTTTGAACTAAACCTTTATAAAGGGTAGCTAATAGATACGAACCAAAAAAGTAATTGACAAAAGTTTATAAGGTAACTTAAATTTAAAATTGTTCGTGAATTAATACAATTCAACATTCAGAGAAATGATTAAAATGCAATCTTGAAGCTAAGTGGAAGAACTCACAACATCCTTTTATTTGTTTCATTATTAATTTATCTTCCTTTTCTATTACGATCAACATTCTTTTTGTTTGTTTTGATACTCGAATCTTTTTTTACCGAAAGATTCATATTTGAATCTTTTTTAGTTGATAGATTCCAATTAAATTTAGTGTCAACTAGTGAGAGATTGTTAATATACTGTAGAGTGAAAGGAAACACGACGAGATAATCAAAATTAGATTAACAATTTATTTTATTTGTAAACTACATACTAACCAAAAGTAAACAAGAAGAAAACTATTATCGGACGATACTAGAAATTTGTTGAAAATATATGATATTATAAAGTAGGATAGACATAAGGTTGGTATGAATTACCTTATAGAGGCATCGATGGAATGAAATTTTATGTTTCTCGCAATTCCTTGCATGATATGATAATTTCCATCATTTTCATATCTTGTCAAAAGATTTGAACCATAATTGACTATATTTTAATTTAAAATATGATTTGTATTATTCGAAAGGCTATCTTCACATATATCACGCAATATCAACCAAGTTACAAGTGAACATAGTCTTCCAGATAATTCTGATCATATTTTAAATGACAATATTGTCAATTATGGTCAAATATTTTGACAAGATATGAAAATGATAGAAATTATTGTATCACGTTAGGAATATCGAGAAGAATAAACCATCGATGTAATGACCCGGAAGGTCATTTGTGGAAATTTTAAATATTCGTCTAACTAAAGTTAATTAATTGATGGATAATTATAGATAATTGACTTAATCGATAGTTAATGGGCTAAAGTGATAATTTATTTAAGACCCTACACTATTTGACCCTTATATATTAAAATAAGTAATAGGGTTTTTCACTTTTATACTCGATTATTTTTATATGAAAAGAAAAGATAATAAGAAGAGGAGAAAATTACCTGGGCGTCGGACGAGAGAGGCGGAGGGCACGGGTCGATGCCATGATAAGAAACCCATGCTTCAGGTAAAATCTTAAATTTATTTTGTTCTGTATTGTTGTTATAGGAAAAGAATAGTATATTAATGGTTGGTGATAAGTTATATTATTATATTAATATGTTAAATTAGAAATGGGATGGATTATAGCGGTTTTGGTTGGAATGTAAATTGTTAATATGAGAGGTGTATATGAAAAGTATTAAACTGTCAATCGGTTGGGAGTTTCCATTATTTAACTAGTAGGTAATTAATGTTTGGATTTCACAAATATTTTGTCTTACATTGGCCATATGTGTGGCATCAATTTTCGACTGGGATAAAACAGTGGGAAAAAATCATGAAACAATTATAAATTGGTAATTATGCACAAATAAGGCTCTGAATATTTCTTTGTGTGCCGGTTAAGTACGGGTCACGTGTGATTTAGGCAGATTTTGGTTTATTTTCTTTAGTTGTCATATTATGATTCAAGTTTGATATATTAAAATATTTAATTAAATATCGGGTGTATTAAATTATATGAAAGCTATTAGGGTTATAGTGTTTGGGGAAATTATGACTTAACCCTAGGCTTGAATTTGAGAAATATGAGAGTTGATATGTTAATTGACATCGAGCTTAAGAACTTGATTGGGTAGATTTTTGGGTCAAAGCTAAACACATAGTAATATGAGTGTTGTTAGTTTCAGAATCTTATTGTGGTCATTTATTTGAATAGAATCTTTTAAGTTGGAAGTTCAACGAAAAGGGAAGACTCAAGTTCCAGAGTGAATTCTTGATTGATTGAGGCAAGTGGATTTCTAAACCCTTGTTAAGTGTATGGAATTCATGTATTTCCTTGTAATATGTGTTTAGGGTAATGAGGCTTGGTGATGGGTTGACTTGTCCACATTGATTAATTCTAATGATGAAAAAGGGATAATAAAAGGCAATGTGATCAATTGTTTGTGTGATGTGTTGAGAATTATTTGAAAGACTTGTTTAATCATTGTTGATGTTGTATCCTGATTGTGTTGTTGTGAATTGTGCAATGTTATGAAAATGGTCATCTCCTCATTATTTGTGTGAACATGTCATTTGC
>JAJOOO010016657.1:0-25392 GCA_029582685.1 Solanum piurae | reverse complement strand
TACTAGAAAAAACTAGTATTTGGGAATTTGGGATATTTGCCAAAAATATTTGCCAAATAATGGCAAATTGTATGGACAAACATTATTTGCCAAATTTTTCCCAAATATTATTTGGGAAATCTATGGCCAAACGGGCCCTTAAGAAATCAATATAAGTTGGACCACTTATATTTCAATGGGGTAAATATGAGTTTATGAATTTATTGTTAATCTATAAAAATATTGACAAATATGGATATCCATATTATACCATGACAATTCAACTCAAATATAATATAAATCTATGAGAAGGAACCAAAGATACACATTTTAATTAATTGAAGGCTAAATATGTTGAGTCATTTACTCAAAATCAACATTCTCTAATCATTTTTTTAAAAAAAAATCAATTTTGTTCTTCTTTTGCTTTCGGGTTAGCTTTTATATATTGTCCCCCCCTCCCCCTTGTTTTGCCATTGTTTTTCTTTACTTTGTTTTTTTGTTCTCCTGCTACATCACTAAATTAAAGTTTTTTTTGTTCGTTTTACTTCCTCCTAGATCTTATTTGTAGATTATTTTTTTTGTAATAGATTTTATCTATGTATGTTTGTAAGCAATTTTCTTTTGTCAAATCGACAATAATAGTAATTATGTTGTATTATATCCTCTTTGGTGTAGATAAATTTTGATACGGAAAATCTGAAATTAAGAAAAGGCAGCCTGATGTACTAAGCTCTCACCACTACTAAAAAAACAACCTAAAACCGATCTCAAAAGAGGTCAGAAAAACCAGATCTCGCAAGGTCGGAATTTATAAAAAAAAAAGAAGAAAAAAAAGCATACCTCCAAAGGTTGTTTTTTAAGTGCGAAAAATCGGAAAAATGCTAACTAACCTTTGGAGGTTGATTTTTTAACTCCAAAATATGAAAAAAAAATTGCAAATCAACCATGGAAAATTATTTTATTTTTTTAAAATAAAATATCAAAACCGATCCCCGAGATTGATTTTTATAAGATAAAATAATTTATTTATTTGCAAAAGATTGATTTCATTTTTTTTTTATTTTTTTTTGCGTACATACGTTGGACGTGATTTTTTAAAATAATATGTAAGTATTATTAGATATGTGTTTGAGTTGTATAATAATAAAAAAGTTAATCATTAGTTTTTGAAAGTAATGAATGTTATGCCATATATCTCGAGAATAAATAAAGAGATGCTATCACACAAAAAATCTCATATGATTTATGAGAAACCATATAGAATATTACGAAAATTGTAGTTATAAAAAAAGTATTTTTTTTATTCAACAACAAAATAGTACTATTACCTAAAAACAATTGGATCAAATGTTTAAATCTAAATATATTTATTGACGACAGTAAAATTGATAGTGTTACTTCAAATGTATCGTGGACTAATAGAAATATCTACATCTACTTCATTTAAGATTTTTTTTTCTTTTGTCTAAGTATTTGTACGACAATAATTGTAATGTTGTGACTACATTTGTAACTATCTACGAGCACGTAGTAGTCTATGTCTTTTGAGAATTAGCTTATTGTATACACTAGTTGTTTGATTATCTAGTTCTGCGTCTCCTTTTTGTTGAAGCATTGTTTTTGTAAATGTGCTTTAAAAAATACATGATATTATAGTAAAACAGCTTGAAAGCTCAAAATTTAACGATTAAATATTGATTCTATTTTATCTCTAAATACATCCAACATGACACCTAAATTAGGAATTGAATGTCTAAAAGTGATTGATCCAGAATTCTCCTCCAATATTATCAAATATGCAAGAAGTCAGTATTTTATTATATAACTTGGAAAAGATTATTTCAAGTAAATAAAATGTTAGTTATTTTTTGCAATGCAATACCTGGGTTCTCCTTTGCAAAAATCTTACTGATAGATCATAAATTTTAAGTAGTTTAATTCAAAGTTCTAAAATATCATATAAAATTCATATGTCATTTAACTAAAAACTTACAAATTTGGAAAGAAAATTTACTATCTCCCTAATGTCATATGACTAGATAAGGAAATATTTATTTTCTTAAATAGTATTTGTAACTTTGTAACACATATAGTTGTATTTTCCAGTGGTTAAAGAAGATTTTTACTAAAAATATAAATTAATTATAAATTAAAATATTGAAATAAAAATTTGATAATACTGAAAATAGATTTAATGCATTACTATGTCACTATAACAAAAAAATTATAAATATTTATACAAAAAATAGAAAAGTTATTTAATTTTATATAATATATAAAATTTTAATCATAGTAAATAAAAGATTTCATTTTTTTAATTTTAGTTTGGGTTGTTCAAACAAACGAGCAGATTATGTTAAATTTCTTTCTCTCGTTAATTTACATATATCTATCACTTTGGTTCTATTTTTCATGTTTATAATGATTTTATATACTATTTAAAGATCAACTTTTCTAAATCAATTATTTTTAATCTATGAAAACAAATTATCTTTAAGATAACTTTATAATTTTGCATCTAATAAAGTTAAAAGACTTAATTTTGAAAAAAAAGAATACATGAATATTATTAAAAATATTTATGATTTCTTATTAAGTTTTGATTTTAGTCGATTGATTGTATTGAGTCCCCTTGCAAATGTTGTTTTGTCTCTGGTATTTTTCACTTAAGGGTTTGTTTGGAAAGTCACCTTGGTGATTGGATTTGGTGTAATGAGTGTAATTACATTATTTGACATGTTTGGTTGACCATGTAATTACTTTGTCAGCAGGTAATTGAGTGTAAATGTGTAATTGGTGTGTGTGTGGGGGGTTAATTACACTCTCCAATTCACAGGGCGGCTGTGAATTGTTGTAATTACATAGTGTAATTACAAGCTAATTACTTTTAATATACCTGAGCCTACACCTTGGATGTGTCCGGCACTCGAAAACCATTACTAATTATGTCACGCCCCGAGCCTACACCCTGGGGAGACTGACACTCGAAGACCATTGCTGGCCCCAAGCGAACCCTTGGCCTGGCTTACTTTACTCAGCGGAAGACTTAACTCATCGCATAGATATTTATGAAGAAACTAGAATGTTATAAAGGAACATTCAACTGGCCATTTAGGCAAACTCAAGTCTTTATCATAAGAAATGAAAAGTAAAGACAACTGAAATAACTAATTGATTGTTTGACTATGACGCCTCTAAAACAACTGAGATGGATGTTGGGACAAACCCCACAACATCCTAATAAACTAAACTAGAAAGCAATGAAATGGATCCTCCGGAAAGCAAGGAGGCTCACCAATGGACTCTGAACTGCTCACTGGATCAACGATGCGCTGGAATGCCGATCCTAGTTACTTGTGTCTGCATCATAAGACGGTGCAGGTCAACTGGCATCAGTACATTAAATGTACGAGTATGCGAGTTGGAATGCTAAAACAACATAGGCTTGAAAAGGAATCTGAAAGAAATACTTACCTTGGCTCTTCTCAACTCATGAATACTTAACTGAACTCATTTCAATATAAAGAAAAGTTGTTTAAAAATATGATGTCAACTCTGTGTATATACAAGGATACAACATAACTCTGAAATGTATGTAAAAATACAATAACTTCTGTGAGAGTTTCTCTAACCGACAACCATCACATAAGAGCTATAGTGATGATACAACGATCTTCCTCAAGCTGCCAGCGCATCCTATACCCGGCCAAAGGCATAAGACCTGAACTACTAAGTGGATCCACTAGTCTGTTGTGAAAAGGGTTCATCTAAAAAGTATGACCATTTTCTACCCATGGTGGCTGCATGGTTTATGGGGGCTGTGAGTTATCTGAACTCTCCCCCATATCGGTGCTCAATACTACTCCCAAAAATATACTAGCTCTTTATGTTTTAAAAACATACTTATTTCTGTGATTTGAGATTAGTGCTCAAAACTTAGCTCAAAGGCTATCTTGGAAATCTCAGTTTCCCTTCTTTCTTCATTTAGAAAGTTATTTCTCTTTTATGAAAACTAGTCCGAAGGCTCTTTGAAAATCTTAGTTTCCGTTCTTATTTAAAATGTGAAAAACATTTCTATATCTCTATGGGAATACATAGTCCCCATATACTTCTTTGAAGAAAATGACTTCAATTTTACTTCTTTACTGAACTCAAAACTTAAGTCTTAAAACATTTGTAAAAGACTTTTGAAAAGACTCTGAAAACTTCCTAGACTTGACTCTTGACTTTCCTTGAATTTGAATTTATGGATTCAAGGCTATGATTCATGTTTATGGATGATTTCTAGATGTTTAGAAGTCATTTAAAGTAGTTAGAATCAATGGAAAGTGTTAGGACACCTTACAATAACTTAAATAGGCTGAACGACGAAAAACTGGTGAAAAACGCCGATCCGGGCGCGTCCCTGGCGCGCCGCGCCAGGCCCCAATTTACTGGGGCTCATTTCTGGCGCACTGCTGGCGCGCCGCCCCAACCCTCCTGGCACTATGGGGGAGCGTCACGCCAGCCTCCCTTCAGGCAAAATTCAGACGAACTTTTGATCGCATTTTCTGATCCTAAATCATTTTAATCCGATTATTTTTCCCAAATACACCTTAGATTCATGTACCCAAATCATATACACAAAATCTAAGTCAAACAACTCAGGGAAACAACACTTAATCATCAAGAAACTCCTAAATCCCAACTCATATTCAAGAACGAAATCAATTCAAGAACAACTATCAAGAACATCCAATTCTCAATCATTTTAGGACGAAACCACACTGAATTAAACATGCTTGGCGCCTGGGTGAACTAACCCAACGCTATGTGATCTCACATACCTTGTAGGGATCACCCCCGACGAATTCCACAGGCTAAACTCGACGATCTCCTTGCTTCTCCTTCTCTTTTCTCCTCTTCTTTCCTTTTCTCTAAAACCCTAACTCTTTTCCAAAAGCATAAAACTGACCAAGTACAGTTTAGACCCTTAATTAATTCACTAAAACGAATTAAAATAAAAGGGTAAGGAAAAGACAAGACTACCCTTAAAAATCCGGATTTGGACTTTCCTTAAACCAACAACCCAACTTCCAAAGGGTATAACTCACTTATCCAAACTTGGAATCGCGTAAACTTGGTGGCGTTGGAAAGATCATTACAAGAGATTTCCAACCATATCCATAACTACACCTAACTCATTATGAGCTAGGAGTTATGATCGTTTGAAGTTGACCAAAAACTCACTTTGACTTGCCTAAAAATTTCCAGATTTCCTTATACTTTTCAAAAATGACTATTTCCATATTTTAAACTTCTTTCTAGTTCTTTTCTAGTTGCGAGGTGTTACAATATCTCCCCCTTGGGAACTTTCGTCCTCGAATGAGATTACTCTTACAAGGCTTAAGGTGCAACATCAAACTCAACACCCAACAAGCAAATGCAAACAAAACAACATTCTCACTCATAATTTAAAGAGCACTAAGAAGAGAATTAGTACCTTGGTCTACATTTTCCACGGACTCAAAGAGATGTGGATATCTTTTCTTCATATCCTCTTCAGCTTCCCAAGTAGCTTCCTCAATAAATTGGTTCGTCCAAAGGACTTTTACTGATGCTACTTCTTTAGTCCTCAACTTGCGAATTTGGCGATCTAGAATCTGAATCGGAATCTCTTCATAAGATAAGCTATCCTTGATCCCAATATTTTCAGTTGGTATGATCAATGAAGGATCGCCCATACACCTCTTCAACATGGAGATGTGAAATACCGGATGAACCGCTGCTAATTCATGTGTTAGCTCTAACTCATAAGCTACATTGTCAATCCTCTTGGCTATGCGATAAGGTCCAATATACCGGGGACTAAGCTTCCCCTTCTTACCAAACCTCATAACACCCTTCATGGGTGAAACTTTCAAATATACCCAATCATCTACTTCGAACTCTAACGCCATTCTCCTAATATCAGTGTAGGATTTTTGACGACTCTGTGCCATTTTCAACCTTTCTTGAATCACTTTCACCTTCTTCATAGCTTGGTGAACTAAAACTGGTCCTATCAATCCTTCTTCACCAACTTCAAACCATCCAATAGAAAATCTGCATCTTCTCCCATAAAGAGCTTCATAAGGAGCCATTTGGATGCTAGAGTGGTAACTGTTGTTGTAAGCAAACTCAATGAGAGGTAGGTGATCATCCCAATTTCCTTTGAAATCAATCACACAAGCCCTCAACATATCTTCTAATATCTGAATAGTGCGCTCTGCTTGTCCGTCAGTCTGACGATGAAGGGCAGTACTTAAGTTCACCTTCGAACCCAAGCCTTTCTGAAAAGATTTCCAGAACTGTGCAGTAAATTGTGCACCTCTATCTGAAATAATAGAGACTGGGACTACATGAAGTCTTACTACCTCCTGAATATATAACCTGGCATAATCTTCTGCTGAATTGGTAGTCTTTACCGGCAAAATGTGGGCTGATTTTGTCATTTTGTCGACAATCACCCAAATAGAATCATGCTGTCTGCGAGACCTTGGCAAACCTGTGATGAAATCCATATTAATCATCTCCCACTTCCATTTCGGAAGTTCTATATTTTGAGCCAAACCACCGGTCCTTTGGTGCTCTACTTTCACTTGTTGGCAATTTGGACACTTAGCAACAAATTCAGCAATGCCCTTTTTCATGCTATTCCACCAATAAACTTCTCTCAAGTCATGATACATCTTTGTGGAACCCGGATGAATGAAATATTTGGAGCTATGAGCTTCTTCCATGATCCTCTCTTGGAGTCCATCCACCATAGGTACACACAATCTACCTTGATATCTCAATACACCATCTCCCCCTTGTTCAAAAGATAATACTTTTTGCTTATGAACATTTGCCTTCAATTCAAGAAAAATAGGATCTTTGTCTTGCTTTTCTTTAACTTCTCACACTAATGAAGATTCAGCCCCATTCAATACCACTACTCCTCCTTCTGTGGAATCCATTAGTCGGACTCCTAATCGTGCAAGTATATGCACATCTTTCGTTAACTCTCTCTTTTCTTCCTCAACATGGGAGGTGCTACCCATAGACAACCTGCTTAAAGCATCAGCAACAACATTAGCCTTACCTGGGTGATAGAGAATACTCATGTCATAATCCTTGAGTAATTCTAACCACCTCATTTATCTGAGATTAAGCTTTTTCTGAGTGAATACATATTGAAGGCTCTTGTGATCAGTAAATACATCAACATGAACACCATACAAATAGTGACGCCGTATCTTCAAAGAAAATACTACGGCAGCCAACTCTAAGTCATGGGTTGGATAGTTCTTCTCATGAACTTCCAACTGTCTAGAGGCATAAGCTATAACTTTGCCATTCTGCATTAACACACAACCCAAACCAACTCTAGATGCATCACAATACACCACAAAACCTTGAGTACCTTCTAGTAAGGTCAAAACTGGAGCAGTAGTCAACCTCTTCTTCAATTCCTGAAAGCTTTTCTCACAAGCGTCAGACCATTGAAATTTCGTTGTCTTCTGACTTGGTCAGAGGGGACGAAATATATGAGAACCCCTCTACAAACCTTCTATAATATCCAGCCAACCCCAAGAAACTCTTAATATCAGTTGGAGATGTGGGTCTAGGCCAATTCTGCACTGCCTCGATTTTCTGAGTATCCATCTTAATTCCTTCTCCAGACATAATGTGGCCTAAGAATGCCACAGATTCAAGCCAAAACTCACACTTAGAGAACTTGGCATACAATTCTCTATCTTTCAAAGTCTGAAGAACTATTCTGAGGTGACTAGCATGATCTTCTTCATTCCTTGAATAGATTAGTATGTCATCAATGAAGACGATAACAAACATATCTAAATAAGGTTTGAAGACTCTGTTCATAAGATCTATGAACGTTGATGGTGCATTAGTCAAACCAAAGGACATGACCAGAAACTCATAATGACCATAACGGGTCCTGAATGCTGTCTTGGGAATATCACATTCCCTTACTCTCAACTGATGGTAACCTGATCTGAGGTCTATTTTCAAAAAATAAGAAGCACCCTGAAGCTGATAAAAAAGATCATCAATTCTCAGAAGTGGATACTTATTCTTGATGGTAACCTTGTTCAACTGACGGTAATCTATACACATCCTAAGGGAACCATCATTCTTTCTCACAAATAAGACCGGAGCACCCCAGGGTGAGACACTTGGTCGAACGAAGTCCTTATCTAACAGATCATTTAACTGTTTTTTCAACTCTGTTGGTGCCATTCTGTATGTCAGAATAGATATAGGAAGAGTATCTGGAAGAAGATCTATACCGAAGTCTAACTCTCTCTCAGGAGGGACTCTAGAAAGATCATTTGGAAAGACTTCTGGAAACTCTTTTACTATTGGAACTGACTGAATAGGAGGTACCTCAACACTTGAGTCATTAACTCGGACTAAGTGATAGACACTCCCCTTAGAAACTAACTTTCTTGCTTTAAGGTACGAAATGAAACGACCCTTAAGCACTGCTGAATTGCTTTTCCACTCTAAGACTGGCTCATTTGGAAACTGAAACTTGACTACTCGAGTTCTACAATCAACTGAGGCATAACAGGCATGAAGCCAGTCCATACCAAGAATGACATCAAAATCTACCATGTCTAATTCAATTAAATCAACCATGGTACTCTTGTGATTGACGAAAATGGGATAATCATGATAGACTCTCTCTGCTAGAATAGACTCACCAACAGGCGTAGAGACACTGAATGGTTCACTAAGTTGCTCAGGAATAACATCAAATTTCATAGCAACATATGGAGTTACGAAAGATAAACTCACTCCTGGATCTAGCAAGGCATAAATAGTAAAGTCAAAGACTTGAATCATACCAGTGACAACATCTGGTGAATCCTCTTGCTCTTGGTAACTATTGATAGCATACAAGCGGTTTGTTTCTCCGCCAGTACCGGAAGTAGCCCCTCTAGGTACAACTCTGTCTGGTGGAGCAATTGAAGAAGACTGGGCTATGTTGCCCCAATTACCATTACCCTGCTTGTTCTTTGGACACTCTCGCATGAAATGCCAGTCTGACCACACTTGAAACAATTAGTGGAGCCCTCACGACAAATACCTGAGTGGTTCCTACCACACTTGGCACAGGCAGGAGACTTACTACCCCCTTGCGCCACACTACCTTGAGAATAGGCAGGCTTAGCTCTGGAATTCTGACCATTGTACTCCCCTTTGTTCCTAGGTGCAGGTGCACTAGCAGATGATGGAGCAGGTCCCTTCTGTTTCTGTTGGAAGGATGATCGGTTGGCATTACTCTTCTGCTACCCAGACTCATTCCCTGTCTTAGCCCTCTTGTTCTTAAATTCCTCCTTATCCCTCAGCTTCTCTTTCTCTACCTGCTGCACATAGACCATCAACCTCGAAATGTCCATGTCTCCAATAAGCATTGTTTCACGGCCCTCTTTGCTTGATAGACGGGACAACCCAACAATAAACAGACTCATCCTACTCCTCATGTCCGCAACCATTTACGGAGCATAGCGAGACAGTTGAGTGAACTTCAACCCATACTCATGTACACTTAGAGAATCCTGCTTAAGTGTTAGAAATTCCCGTACCTTAGCCTATTTCAATTCTCGGGGAAAGAAACACCCCAAGAAAGCGTCTTCAAAACATGTCCAACTCGCAGATGGTGCATCCTCAGCTCTACCCTATTTCCACTGATCAAACCAAGTCCTAGCAATATTTTTCATATGATATGCAGCTAGCTCAACTCTCACAGTATCAGTAACATGCATAACCTCAAATACCTTCTTCAATTTATCAATAAAGTTCTCTGGGTCCTCAGAAGTGCTTGAACCAGTGAAACTTGGAGGGTTCATCCTCAAGAACTCACGAATCCTTGAAGTGTCTTCCTCTTCTTGCCGAGCTCCTCTCTGTTGCCCAGCTTGGTTAGTCACAACTTGACTGAGCATCCTTATAGCCTCTTCTTGCGGTTGCACTTCAGGTGCATTGGGTAACTCTTGCTCCTCAACATTACGCCTAGCAGGACATCCTCTGATAGCTCTTCGTGGAGGCATGATTATCTGAAAACATTTGCAAGCACGAATTAGAGGTAAACATTTTAGAGATAAACTTTAACGCACGAAATGAGTGTGAAAGAAGTGAAGAAATTCCTAAATGTTGCAGCCTCCTAATTATAGATGTGGCGCACTTCACACCGATAACCAGGACTCTACAGACACGGCTTCATAGACTCTCTAGGACTCTTAAACTCTGTGCTCTGATACCAAGTGTGTCACACCCCGAGGCTACACCCTGGACGGGACTGGCACTCGAAGACCATTGCTGGCCCCAAGAGAACCCTTGACCTGGCTTACTTAACTCAGCGGAAGATTTAACTCAGCAAATAGACATTTATGAAGAAACTAGAATGTTATAAAGGAATATTCAACTGGACATTTAGGCAAACCCAAGTCTTTATGAAACCTCTAAAACAACTGAGATGGATGTTGGGACAAACCCCACAACATCCTAATAAACTAAACTAGAAAGCAATGAAATGGATCCTCCGAAAAGCAAGGAGGCTCACCAATGGACTCTGAACTGCTCACTGGATCAACGATGTGCTGGAATGCCGATCCTAGTTACATGTGTCTGCATCATAAGACGATGCAGGTCAACTAGCATCAGTACATTGAATGTACGAGTATGCGAGTTGGAATGCTAAAACAACATAGGCTTGAAAAGGAATCTAAAAGAAATACTTACATTGGCTCTTCTCAACTCATAAATACTTAACTGAACTCATTTCAATAGAAATCAGTTTAAAACAAGTGCAATATAAAGAAAAGTTGTTTAAAAACATGATGTCAACTCTGTGTATATACAAGGATACAATATAACTCTGAAATGTATGTAAAAATACAATAACTTCTTTGGGAGTTTCTCTAATTGACAACCATCACATAAAAGCTATAGTGATGATACAATGATCTACCTCACGCTGCCAGCGCATCCTATACCCGGCCAAAGGCATAGGACCTGAACTACTAAGTGGATCCACTAGTCTGTTGTGAAAAGGGTTCATCTACATAGTTTATGGGGGCTGTGAGTTATCTGAACTCTCCCACATATCGGTGCTCAATATTACTCCAAAAAATATACTAGCTCTTTATGTTTTAAAAACGTACTTATTTTTGTGATTTGAGATTAGTGCTCAAAACTTAGCTCAAAGGCTATCTTGGAAATCTCAGTTTCCTTTCTTGCTTCATTAAGAAAGTTATTTCTTTTTTCTGAAAACTAGCCTGAAGACTCTTTGGAAATCTCAGTTTCCGTTCTTATTAAAAATGTGAAAAACATTTATGTATCTCTTTTGGAATACATAGTCCCCATATACTTCTTTGAAGAAAATGACTTCAATTTTACTTATTTACTGAACTCAAAACTTAAGTCTTAAAACAAAGTTAAAACATTTGTAAAAGACTCTGAAAACTTCCTAGACATGGCTCTTGACTTTCCTTTAATTTGAATTTATGGATTCAAGGTTATGATTCATGTTTATGTATGATATCTAGATGTTTAGAAGTCATTTAGAGTAGTTAGAATCAATGGAAAGTGGTAGGACACCTTAGAATAACTTAAATAGACTGAACGACGAAAAACTGGTGAAAAACGCCAATTCGGGCGCATCCCTGGAGCGCCGTGCCAGGTCCCAATTTACTGGGGCTCATTTCTGGCGCACTTCTGGCGCGCCGCCCCAGCCCTCCTAGCGCTATGGGGGAGCATGGCGCCAGCCTCCCTTCAGGCAAAATTCAGACGAACTTTTGATTGCGTTTTCTGACCCTAAATCATTTTAATCCTATTCTTTTTCCCAAATACACTTTAGATTCATGTACCCAAATCATATACACAAAATCTAACTCAGACAACCCAGGGAAACAACACTTAATCATCAAGAAACTCCTAGATCCCAACTCATATTCAAGAACCAAATCAATTCAAGAACATCCAATTTTCAATCATTTTAGGATGAAATTACGTTGAATTAAACATGCTTGGCGCGTGGGTGAACTAACCCAATGCTATGTGATCTAACATACTTTGTAGGGATCACCCCCGACGAATTCCACAAGCTAAACTCGACGATCTCCTTGATTCTCCTTCTCTTTTCTCCTCTTCTTTCCTCTTCTCTAAAATCCTAACTCTTTTCCAAAAGCGTAAAACTGACCAAGTTCAGTTTAGACCTTTAATTAATTCACTAAAATTAATTAAAATAAAAGGGTAAGGAAAAGACCAGACTACCCTTAAAAATCCGGATTTGGACTTTCCTTAAACCAACAACCCAACTTCCAAATGTCATAACTCACTCATCCAAACTCGGAATCTCGCAAACTTGGCGGCGTTGTAAAGATCATTCCAAGAGATTTCCAACCATATCTAGAAATACACCTAACTCATCCTGAGCTAGGAGTTATGATTGTTTGAAGTTGACCAAAAACTCACTTTGACTTACCTAAAATTTTCCAGATTTCCTTGTACTTTTCAAAAATGACTATTTCCAGATTTTAAACTTCTTTCTAGTTGTTTTCTAGTTGCGAGGTGTTACAAATTCTCAAGCGAACCTTTTGCCTGACTGACTACTTAGAGGAATTCTAACTCAAGCAGAATTAAACCATTTAATCTCAAATTACTCAACTCAAAATGTCTGTAGAATAGTCAATGAAAGTATAACAGTTGAAAAATAGTTTAACAAAGAAATGTTGCAAACATCCTCAAGACTAACTATCTATAAAGCCTCTATTGTTAAAGACGGATGTCGGGACAAGACTCACGACACCTCAAAGCAACTAACTAAAAGATAAAAGTGGAGTCTTTCTCAATGCAAGAAGACTCACCAAAATCTAACTTAGAGTGCAAGGTGATCTCAACGAAGCACCTGTTAATTCTCTTCCATATTTGATTATTCTTTCCTTAGGGGAAAATTTTGGAGATCTATAAATTGAATATCTTCATTCTCATAGCAAAACACAATAACATCCACAATGTAGACCTTTAAGAGTTTTGTTATAGGGAGATTTATCTCAACAGTTTTAATATTTTTCTATTAGTTTTTTCATACGTAGGCCAATTAGCCAAACTATATAATAACTTTATGCCTTTTATCATAGTTTTATTTTTCATCTAAATTATCGTCTCTATGATTTGCAATTGTAAGCTTTCGCATGACACCTTGATTCTTTCGAACCCAACAAGTGGTATCAAAACACATTTTTCAATGATCAAATAGAACAATGTTGAAGACTTGTTCAAGACAATTTCAGATCAATTTGCAATCAACGTGATGATAATGAAGTTTTTTGTGCAACTACATATGGAGAAAATTTTCAAATAGATTTTCAACAATATCTTGCTGCTCCGTCCTTAAAAACAAAATTAATTTTCAACTCATGCTTACTTTAATGTACAAGCTCCAACTTTCAACTCCTTCAAACTTTTAATGCTCGGGCTCCACTTTTAACTCATGCATCTTACTTTTAACGCATGAGCTCCACTTTCAATTCATGCATATTACTTTTAACGCATGAGCTCCACTTTCAACTCATGCATATTACTTTAAAAGCATGAGCTCCACTTTCAACCCTACACATAACTTTTAACACACGGATCCAATTTTTAACTCATATCAATTTTTAAATCATGGTAAACAACAATGATACTTGAAGATTATGTGTAGAACGAATATCCCTTCTGCCACCATCATTGCCGTCGTGGTTTTCTTCATTTACTCCCTATTTTGAATTTTACTTTTCTTCAAAACCCCAAAACTAGAAGAAGAAATCTAGCAGAAACTCACAAAGAATTGAACTTTAATTCAATGGGGTTGAAGAATTGAAAGTGATGGTGAAGAACAAAGAACCGATAGTGAAGGTAGTCGGACATGATTTTTTCAGTATAATGAGAGATGAAGTGGGTAGGATTTAGTGATGAAGAAGATATAATTATTAAAGAATTTTAATAATTAATAAGGATTTAATTAGTATAAAATAGAGTTTAAAAAAGTTAATTAATAAAGAAAACAAAACATATAGAATATAAAAAATTATAATTCCTGATGTGCAATTAACATGGCGCTAATGTGGCACTGAGTGTAATACACCACATAATGTGAGAGTGATGTTACTCATCTCAAGGTAGAATTAAATTCATTTTTAAGTAGTAAAAATGTGTAATAGATCATCATGATAGTTTAAACGTGTAACTGAATTTTCCCTACATATATATTTTATCAGAAAAAGACATTAATTCATCCCTGAACTTATTTTGAAAAGTCTGTTACAACACGCTTAGACTATCATGATGACCTATTACACATATTTACTATTCCAAAGTGAATTTTATTTTCCACCTAAAACTGGTGTGGAAAAAAATGCATTTGATAAAAATAAATCAAAATCCTCTTTTCACAGCCACTACCTTATCCCCACCCCACGCCTCTTCTTCTTCTTCACACCTCACCCGTGTCTTCTTCTTCTTCTTCCTCATTTTTTAATTTTTTCATCACCTTCTATACCCGATTTCCATCCACCTCACCTCAACCCCACCAGAATCCTCCCCCCCAATCATATTCTATTTTAATTTTAATTTGATTTCTTCATTTTCATTATATTCAATTTTTCTCTTCGGCTTTATTGGTGGTTGATATAATTAATGAAATGAGACAATATGAGGAGGAAGTCGCTCGTATTTCAATGGAGTCAATGAATGCGGTCTTCCAGAAAATGCGATTGAGCTTTGCTCCTGATTACAATTCTCCCACTCAATACGATGAACCACCACCAGTACAAGTATATCGCCGATCGCGATAAACAACACCTAGAGATAGTGCACGTCGAGGTAAAAGGAGCGTTGGTGAAGATCATGATCGAAATCGTGTGGAGCATTATTTGATTGATGGAGATAATTTGGTTGATAATAACACACATTTGGTGGCTACTCCCGAGCCTTATTATCCCACGTTTGACTTTTCTGCAGGTCCCTCTAACACTAATGCTAATTTTTCAAGTTAGAAAACAGTTGGTTTTGTAACTCCATATGTTTTGATATCTGGTTTTGCGCAATTCAGCGGATCTCAATATGATATTCAGCATGGTATGCATGAATTTCCTATACATAATTCTCCATTTGGTGGGAGGATGAATATTTCAAATGTAAGTATGAAAATTTTCATAGAAATTTTATTTTTTTTCTTAATTTTTTGTGCATATTTATTTTATTATATTATAGGTAATCGTGTCCCATAATCCAACGTTTAATGTTGAAGCTTCACAATATTTAATTTTTGATAGAGAAAATCCACCTCGAAGAACATCTAGGCTACACAAATCAACTAGATGTGAACAGGTAGTCACTATCAAAATGAGAGAGATTCTGAAAATGAAGACGAAAATGAAGACGTAGAAGATTCAGAAAACTCAGAAGAATAAGTTTTATGTATCTTTATTCGAAAGGCAAAAGAGTTTTATGCAGTAAATCATATTTTTATGTGTGTTGAAATTTGTTGTTTCGTGTAAATTTGAACAAAGAGTTTGAAATTTATTGTTATTGCAGTGAGATTCTCCTTTTTATTTTCAACATTTGCAGGATGTTTCTTTTCCTTTAAGTTATGTCAAATCATTACATTTTAAGTTAGGTCAAATCATTACTTTTTAAGTTAGGTCAAATAAATTATATAATTATAATATAAATGTAGTATACTTACAAAATATTAAATTATCTGTTTACTTTTTAACTCCCTTGAAAGATTAATTTAATCAATATATTTAAAATGCAACAAGACAGATTAAATTCATGTCAACAAGTATTTAAAAATGATATATTATAATATTAATAACAAGACAGAAAAATTACATTCATCTTAAAAACATAGATAATATATTTAAAATCAAGTAGGATATCGTGCCTTTGTGTGACCTGTTTCATTACATACACTACATTTTCTGGCCATGCGAGCCGGAGCTATATCCATATCATTCTTAAGTTGGCTTCTTACTTGCATACCACATGTCCGCAAATATTCAGTATTAGTAATTAAATTAAAAGGAGTTGGCAGCCAATACATTTCATCATCCACTGGGGTAAATGTCTCAGTGTATGTTTGTTTGTAATATTTTGTACTGTAGAATTTACTTACTTATGACTTTGGCTCGATTATGCAAAGTCCACAAAATTTAATGGCATACGAGCAAGGCATATGATAATTTTTCCATTTTCCACAAGAACATTTCTTACCTTTTGTAGTAATCTTGTGGACATTTCCACCTTTACCATCATGAGCAAAAGTAAGAATTTTAAATACTCCATCACCAGTGTTGTAAGTCATCATATCTGTGTGCCCTTGAGCTCTTTGATAATAATCATTAAATTTTTTATCTATTGCAAGAGGCCGCGACATATTACTTTGAAGTAATGCGATTGCAATGTTGTTTCTTTCGACAAAATGATCAACAAGAGGTTTGAACGTCATTCGAATCATGGCAGTCATAGGAAGCCCCCGAGCTTTTTTCAATAAACCATTATATGATTCAGACACATTTGTTGTCATAGCACCCCATCTACGACTACCATCTTTATACATTGTCCATTTTTCCAAAGGAAATTCATTTAACCATTCATATGCTACAGGAGACAATATTTTGATTTGTTGCATCCGTTGCACAAACTTTTTCTTCTGGTGCTCTGTAGCTGCCAATCACATTAATTTTTTTAGTTCACTATTAACAATTTTTTTATTTAAATTTGCTTTTAAGTGTCGAACACAAAATCTATGGTATGTGTTGGGTGGACTCAACCAATCATAAGATTGAATACAGTGCAAGATTCCTCGATGACAGTCAGAAATGAGACCAATTTCTTGTCGTTCACAAACAACATGTGTCCATAATAACTTGAGAAACCACGACCAAGACTCAAAACTCTCACGTGCAACTAAAGCATATGCAAGTGGGAAAATATTTCCATTCGCATCAATTCCAACCATAATTAACAGTTTCATATCATACAAACCATAAAGATGTGTGCCCTCGATGGAAATGACCGGCCTACAACTTTTGAAACCATCAATGCTCTGTTTAAAAGTCCAAAAAAGAAATTTAAAGATTTGCTCACCTTGCATTGTTGTAAAATGATGCTCCCACTCAATAATAATGCCTGGATTGAATAATTGTAGTGCAGCCATGTATCAAGGTAATGCCTTAAATGAACTTAAATTAACAGTTTAAAATATTTTTCTTCGACCTTTTCGTGCTTTTCTACAACTAGGAGTATAGTGATGCTTTCCTTTGATGATTTCACGGATCATCTTAACATTTATGTCTGGATTTTGCATAACATATGGTATCAATGAAGTGGCAATCATTTTACTATTCAAATTGAAATGATCCTCCTTATAATTATCTGTAAGACAAGTATGCGGTTCAATCATTTTTCCTGCCTTTCATATTCATTCAATTACACCCCAACTCACACTTGTAAATAACTCTCCAACTTTTACTCTTGGATTGATCACAAAGAAATTCTTTTTTTATTGCAAGACAATATGCTCTTACAACATATTTCATTTGCTTCTTATTCATAAATAGCATACCTAGTTGCATATACAAATTAGATTAATCAATATAAAATAAATAAATAACTATAAAATATTTAGTTTGCAACAATCGAACATGACTGGATATATTTAGAATTGTTTGGATTCCAAAGTGCCGTTCGGGTAGAACCATCATCTTTTGTATAGATAAATTCTTCTGCACTTTTTTCAGTGTGATCTAAGTATGGAATCACTGTAGAATGATGATTAACACTCTGATCTTCAACGGGTGCATGAGGGGCATTATCCACATCATCATCATCATCATCCTCATATATTTCATCATTGTCTGTTAATTCATGATCCAAAGGTTCATCACTATGCAACTCACCAACTCGTTCATCACCTATAATATTATTATTCACAATTTGCGTACAATAATTCACTGCATCTTGAAGTTGGTCACACTTATAAAATATAATAATAATATAAATATAGTGCATATTAAAATAAATTAATTTTAATAAATAAGAAAACATTACATTTTTTACCTATCAGTTGACTTCGGTAGAAAAGAATTCAAGTGCATAGAAGTATGGCTAGGCTCTTCCATATTGTAATCTGGAACACTCCAAGTCAAATAATGTTCATGAATATATAATACAATTTTTATTTATTAAATCGCTGCGTCAAAAGCTATTTTTAAAAAAAAAAATTAGAGGGGAATTTAGCTGCCCTAACAACGATTTTCTTTTTTAAAAAAAATCGTTGGCAGCGATTTCAAAAATTAGATGTTGACTAGTTGACAGAAATTTCAAAAAAAAAAATCACCAAAATAACTGCAAAGGCAGCGATTTTTTATAAAAAAATTCCAATTAGATGTTAACTAGTTGACAGAAATTTCAAAAAAAAAATTCCACAAAATTTATAATAACGCTGCAACAGTAGCTATTTAAAAATAATATTAACAAAAATCACTGTCAAGGCAATGACTTCCAAAAAAAAATAGTTTTTATAAAAACGCTGCACGGGTAGCAATTTTTTGAAGAAAAAAAAATCTGACAAAATTGGTGATAGGACAGCGATTTTGATCTGTTAACGACATCAAATCAAAATTGCTATGTGAGTAGCGATTTTGCCCTTTTGGTTAGAAAAAAATTTGATGTGACATTTTGGAATTTTTGTCAATTTTTTTTGCCGTTTAGGCTCCGAACTCCATAATTCACCAACACATTTGTATTTTTCTTCCTTCTTCATTACTATTTTCATATAAATACAACACATATGCCATTACATACAATCTACAAAAGATTTGTGAGTGTTTTAATCGAGCTTCGATCAAGATTTTGCGGTACTTATTTTCTTCATTTGAGGTATAACTTTGTCTTTAATTCTTATATGAAATTTGATGTAACTATATGATAAGTTTTCTTTTATTTTATTTTATTCATAATCTAATTGAATGAAGAATGAAAAATGTGTTACATTTTTTATTTAATGAATGAATATAACTTTAATCAATAATTATTTTCTCTTTATTTATTTTTATTTGTTAAGTTGTGATCTCTTAAAAATGAAATGTCATGGCATTGTTTTTATCTTCATTTAGATAATATTAATAAAGTAGGAATTGTTAGGCTAAAAATAAGTAAAAAAGTTATTGTTGTTTTATTTTATCAATCAAAAAATGAGATTTATTTTTAACAATTTGGTATAATTTTGTTGTATAAGAACGTGTATCATAGTTTTGACATCAACTTTAAGAATAAAAATTAAAAAAAAAGATATGGAAATGATCCAAAAATTTATTCTAGAAGTTTAGTATTTTAC
The DNA here is from genome assembly GCA_029582685.1 of Solanum piurae. Classification (NCBI taxonomy): domain Eukaryota; kingdom Viridiplantae; phylum Streptophyta; class Magnoliopsida; order Solanales; family Solanaceae; genus Solanum; species Solanum piurae. The sequence continues at coordinate 5,993 of JAJOOO010016657.1, read as the reverse complement.
TTTATTTTCTTTTTCTTTATAAGAAATAAACATTTTCTTGTAATGTTAAAACAAACATTTAGGCACATTAAAAATATTTGTTTCAATTAAAAATGTGGTTACACATCTTTTTTTGAAACATTAAAATAAACTCAAGGATGCGGTGATGCACCTTGTTCAATAATATAATTAACTTTCATTGATTTAAAGTAGAGGCTTATATAAAAAAAAAGGATAAAATTATTAAGTGTGATAAAAAAATATAGTTATGTCTCTAAATATCAAGATCAAGAATGCGATTACGTATTTAAGTTGAAACCAAATAAAACTTCAACAATAAAAGTTGCGAGTGAAACTATGACCTATAAACATATATAAAAATATAATCATAATTTAAGTATAACTTAATAAAAACGTCTTTGCTAAAATCACGGGACTTGAGGGATGCCTAATACATTCCCCTCGATCAACAGAATAACTTACCCGAATTTCTAGTTCGCAGATCATATTTAAGAGTAATTTCCTTTTGATTAGGGATTAAACAAAAAGGTGACTTGGAACACCATAACTCAATTTCAAGTAACAACTCTGAAAAGTAAAATAATTCCTAAATCAATATCGTCACTTAAATTGGAAAAATCCTTTCGTCGGTCGAAAAATGGATGTGACATCTCTGGCGACTCCGCTGGGGAATAATCAGAATTCGAGCTTTGTTATATTGACTTTTACTTGATTTTAGTATTTCATTGGATATATTGTGTTTGATGGCCTAATATGCTACATGCTGCTCATTTATTGCTTTTATATTGTTAAATTGTATCAAATTGTTTTTTTTTTGCACAACCATTATAATTCTCTGAACACAGTCACATACGGTTAGAGGAATGCATCTATGCATCCTACTTTTTATTGAGATAAAGCTGGAGTGTCTTGACACCCAGTGAATGATTTTTTAGTCGCACATGTTAGGTGGGGTTGGATCAGCAATGAAGTCGGAATAACGCTGATACCGATAAGTTACCCCTCCTTGGCTCGAGTTGTCCAATCGGGTAAGTCAGTCTAGATACCTATCTTCTTCATGGTTTGAACCTAGTAGAATTAGAAGATAGACAGGGTTATTCCTAGACGACTCGGCTTGTTTGCATCATTTACATGTGACTTAGTGAGCCTCAAAATAAGAGTTGGATCCGTCTAGGACAAATATTTATCTCTTACTTGACCTCTTAGATTATTTTATGTGTTATATGAAAGTGTATTTATTTAGAAAGTATCTATAAGTTGACCCATTTTAGTGTGATTAGTGTAAAGAATAGAAAAAAATTATCTTTTGATTTTATAAAATTAAAAGAAGGAGAAAACACGAATATATTTCCTCTTTCCGAAGTTATTATACATTTTATTAAAAATAAAATAACAAATTTTGCACTACTTAATGAAAAGTATAACAATATTTTATTTAAATTCTTTTTTTTAAGTTTATAAAATAAATTAAAATATTTTACTTTGACAAGATACGTAGGCAACCTTATTTTGAACTTCGGTCCAACCAAAGAAAAAGTCTAAAAAGTCCTCGTCATAAAAATTGGGGCAAAAAAAATGGAATTTTTTTATTTTATTTTATTTAGAATTTTTTTTTACTATGTTGGTACCAACATACTTAGGAGTGTGCATAAAGAAAAATAATGAAATGTTAAACTATTTGGCAAGTCAGATCAATTTTGTTGTGACCTATAGACTTCTTTTGATAGCTCTTGATATATTTATGTAATACTTGAGAAACTATTTTGCTTAAAGTTAAGGCTATAACAAATTTGAACTCATGTTTCATGTGCATTGTGTGGTGAGCTTTGTATTTAAAATTCAAAGGCATGAGTTTGTTGATCTAGAACTTGGCCCAAATGTAGGTTGAGGCGAAATGTTGGACAACATTTAACTTGGAAAAAGATTATAGGCTTTCTTTGTTCCGATTGTGCCTTTCAAGCCTACCAAATGACATGTTATTCCATTTTGAGCATAAATCCTTTTTAATTGAACAACCACATCTTAGCATATATCATTTTGAGTGCATAAATACATTATTCCTTAATCTCACCTCCTTGAGTGCACTATCAATTATCTACACAGTGTCAAAGATCAAAGTTGGGTAACAAAGTGAAAAGGTCAAATATGTGAAGATCCAAAAAAAAATGACAGAGAAAAGCTAGAACGAAAAATAAAAAATAAAACCTTCAACGAAAAGGAGAGAAAAATGAGGGGAAAAAGAAGAAGAAAATAAATAAGGAGAAGCTTTCAAAATACAAAGGTCAAATGCGAAAATGAAAAAATATTGAAAGCATTGTGTAAATTTTTAGGAGGAAATAGCCACTTTATCACAAATGAATATCCTACATTTCTCGATGCCTACATTACAAGCCAATGACAAGTCCTATTTGATCTCATTTTTTGTGTTCTCTCATTAGTGGATACCTACATAAGGGCCAAACATATAGTATCTCAATCTCATGCATTGAACATCTTTCTGAGTGTGCGTGACTTCTAAAATGTATTAAGATCAGAACATTTTTATTATGTGTGAAGTAGCACTTCATTTGTTGTGAGGGCACTTGAAGCATGAGAATATGAATAATTATAATCCCTTAATTTATGCAAGATGAACTGATCTTGTAAATACTTAAATTTATTTGAGATACCATTTGAAGCTATATGGATTACTCAGAGTTGACTCAGATTTGTTTGAAAGTAGTTGAAAGTAATTCATATGCATCATACTAATTGTTGGTATCAAATAAAGTCAAAACATTATCAGCCATGAACAAATTCATTTCTCAAATGATGTCTTTTATAGGAAAAATCAAGAAAAAAAAAGTATTTTTTTGATTTATTATGAACTACGTTTGACCTAATTTTTGCTATACAAGATACGTAGGCAATCTTACAATAGGGCTCGGTCTCACAAAATAAAATATTATATCCTTGAAGGAATGAAATTGGATAAAAAAAAATTAAAAAAATCACAAAATCAAAAAATAATAAATTAAAAATAGTTTCAAAGTTCCCCAATTTAAAAACTAGACATGTTTTTATTTGTAAAAAAAAATAACTCTTATTACTAGGGAACAAACACCCTAGAGGCATTTTAGGGAACAAACACCCTATCATCTACCATTTTTAGAGAACAAGCGTCCAAATTGCATCTATTTGATATAAGCATTTCTCATTTATGCTAATAGCTTAAGTAATATTTTTCTGGTGCAAACTGGGGCAAAAAAAATAATATTGTGGTGATTCTATTTGATGATTCTGTTAAGCGAGATCTTTCTAAGTAATGAGATTTAGTTTAGCAAGACCCTCCTACATAATGAGATTTAGTTTAGCAAAACTCTCATACATAATGGGATTAGCAGAACTCTTCTACATAATGGAATTTAGATTAGTAGGGGCCTCCTACATAATGGGACTAGCAGGATCCTCCTGGATAATGGGACAAGCAGGATCCTCCTGGGTAATAGGACTAGGAGGGCCCTTATGGATAATGGGACTAGCAGGACCCTCATGGATAATGGGACTAGCAGGACCCTCCTGAATAATAGAATTAGCAGGACCCTCCTGGATAATGGGAATAGTGGGATCCTCCTGGATAATGGGACTAGCGGTCCTGAATAATAGGACTAGCGAGACCCTTCTGGATAATGGGATTAGCAAGATCCTTCTGAATAATGGGTCTAGCAGGACCCTCCTGGATAATGGAATTAGCAAGACTCTCCTGGATAATGGGACTAGCAGGATCCTCCTGGATAATGGGATTAGCAGGACCCTCCTGGATAATGGGATTAGCAGGACCCTCCTGAATAATGAGACGTAGTATGGCAAGGACCCTCCTGAATAATGGGACGTAGTGTAGCAGGACCCTCCTAAACAATGAGATTAGCAGGATCCTCCTGGATAATGGGATTAGCAGGACCCTCATGGATAATGGGATTAGCAGGACCCTCCTGAATAATGAGACGTAGTATGGCAAGGACCCTCCTGAATAATGGGACGTAGTGTAGTAGGACCCTCCTAAACAATGAGATTAGCAGGACCCTCTTACTTAATGTGATTTGGTTACTTTCTGCTAGGATAAACACTTCCTAGTCTGAGATCGTTAATTTATTTTTTCCTCCTAGGATAAGCACTTCCTAGTCTGAGTTTATTATTTTTTCACATTTGTTAATAACTCACAAAAATTTTCCAGTGAAAACTGGGATGAAAGTTTTGTTTATTTCTTTTATTTGTGATGGTTTTCAGGTTTCTTCAAGCGAAACATGGGTTTGAAATTCAACTCTTTTCAGAATGAACAATCTCATGATAGCCAGAATCAGCTTCTTCAATGCATGTAGCAGCTTAACTTCCTGACATCTATTTCTATTCAGCTTCTAATCGAGAAAATATATTGTCATTCAAGAGCATTTTTAAATTGTCATTGTAAAGAGTGTGAAAAACTCACTCTAAGTGGCAAGTTAAGTCCATTCAAGATCAAAATACTCAACAAAATCAAGGTGATATCTGAAAGTCAAGACTCAAGTGAAGACTCAAGAGAAACTGCATAGATAGGAACTTGCACTTTTGTTTTCCTTTGGATTATTAGCTTTTATTTATTTATTTTTTATGTAAGGATAAGAGCCGCGAACTGGAGCCTCGAGGGGACCTAACTTAACTTCCAATTCATCGCCTCATCTCCTTGAACTACATGTGACCTGATTCCCTTACAACCCGGAATATGTAGGCTGTCCAAAACAAGGACTTGGTTGCATTTTTTTTCCTTTCAAAAAAGAGTCCGATCAAAACTTGTCGCATTGTCTACTTCTTTGTCTGAAAACTCTTCGTGTTTTCAGTCAAAGAGGAGCAAACTGTAGACACGTAATTTTTGACCGAACATAAGGTTTACACCATTTTTATTCCTTAAAAAAAAAATCTAGGTCTATATTAAATATTTTATTTCTCATCGTATTTTAGTAAGTTTATTTTAAAATATTTGAAAACTACAAAAAATATATGATTTCTTTTAATTTAAATTTTAATAAACCAGCTATTATTTCTTAATTAGATTTTTAGACTAGCTATTTGACTTTTCTTATATTTTATAAGTTTAAAATAATTAGTTAATATTTTTATTTGTTATTATTATTAGCTTTATTATAATTTTTATATATATTTAATTTTAAAAAATAAAAATAAAAATAAACTTAACTCCCCACTCCCCACTACCCACCTGCACACCCCACTTCCCCCTATTTCCCCTAAACAATCTGCACACACACTACCACTACAATACAAAACAAAAATCAATACACACACGTACAGCCCCTCCCTTACACCTATATACATACTACTACTACTTCAACATACACAACACACCCACACGAGAAACAATCAGCAAACAAGAAAAAGAAAAAAAAAACACAACTGACATACATACACACACAAAAAAAAACGTACAGCAAAAGGAAAAAATCCAAAAAACAACACTACACACTTCCCAGAAAACACACGAGACACAGAAAAAAGAAATCAGCAAAGAAAAGCAACACACACACAAAACGGATAAAAAAGAAAGAGAAAAAAAGTCACTCTATTTTTATATTATTTTTCCTTCCATAATTCACCAACACATTGTATTTTTCTTCCTTCTTCATTACTACTTTCATATAAATACAACACATATATCATTACATACAATCTACAAAAGATTTGTGAGTATTTTAGTCGAGCTTTGATCAAGGTTTTGCGGAACTTATTTTCTTTATTTGAGGTATAACTTTGCCTTAAATCTTTAATTTATTTATGGAATTTGATGTAACTATATGATAAGTTTTCTTTTATTTTTTATTTTATTCATAATTTGATTGAAATGAAGAATGAATCAAGTGTTATATTTTTTGTTTAATGAATGAATGTAGCTTTAATCGATGATTATTTTCTCTTTATTTATTTTTATTTGTTAAGTTGTGACCTCTTAAAAATGAAAGGTCATG
>JAJOOO010016656.1:0-15444 GCA_029582685.1 Solanum piurae | reverse complement strand
TAGCCAATCTGAAAAATCAGAAGGTTGCTTCTTAGAAACTTTTCTTTAAATAATTATTGTCTAGGAAATCAAGAACAACTTGGCTAGAAGAATTAAAATATTAGTTAAAATTGGAGAACCATATGTTGTATTACACAATATAATAAAGAAATAGAAGAAAAACTTGATAATTGAAACATTATAGTGTATCCAATTACCAACACCTGCAGTCCAGAAGTTTCATTAAAAATATTCTTCAGCATCCTCCGTATGTGAAAGAAATACTGAAATTTTCTGTGGGCCAATTTCTAAATAATATCATTTTAATTTTCCTATTTTGATGGTAATAAACAAAAAAAAGATCATTTGTATTTTTTTTCATTAGGAGATGAGTTGCATTTTAAGCTAGTTTATATTAAATTTTATCTCCGCAAATGATGTATAAGTTCTTACAAATTCCAAAAAAATGGTTGCCATAGAAAGCAAAGTGTATACAAATTACAATAAATTAAAATTTGAATGTGTGCTGATTTTTAGCTTCATTTTTTCTTTGGTGGGTGGGAGTTGTGGGGAGGTGTTCGAAGATAAAAATGGACCACTCATGAGGTAGTGGTGGGGTGCTAAGTACCTGTAAATTTTTAATTAGAAATTTTAAGTTTGAATTTAGATAATGAAAGTCATTTATATAAAGCGTTTTATCCTTGAAGCAGAACTTTTTGATGTGAATTTAGATTAGTTAAATTTCAAAAAAAAATATTGAACATAGGGTGAAAAAAAGCACAAAATAGATATTTTAGAAGTGTTGTGAAGTAAAATAGAAGATTCTAAAACTAGACTTGCTTTGTTATCTAGATGTATTTAGAAACATACCGACAATTTCAAGTTTGTGGAGAAGTAGAGAGGAAAAGGACAATACTTATGCAGTAATGTGAAGAAGTCTATCAAGTCTAAAGACTAAGGGGTATGGGCAATGAACCTTTTTGCAGGTATGGTTGGAATTTAATTAAGCATGTTCTGGTTTGGATTTGTTTTATACTTTCAAGCATAAATAAGATTGATATGTTTTAATATTATATTATTAAATTAATTATTTTTTATATTATATACAAGTATGAAGTTAAGGACCACCAACGGATGTGGTGCAGCATGTATGCAATATTTGTTTCTCCCTTAATTAGATGTTTCAAGTTCGGATTCTGAATATGTAAAATTCTTTGAAGGGAGCGCTTCAACAATAGAACCCTACGTAGCGAGAATTTAAAATAATCGAATTCCCAAAAAAAAGAATGAAGTTAAGGACGACCTAGGATATAATCATAATTTCACAACTAACGTAATGACATTTTAGATATTTTCCTATGACTTCGATGTATGTTGGGTCCATTTATCTCATCATTCTAGACAATTTATAGCCTTTGAACATAGTTATCCACGTGGCTATGATGAGCCAAACATTATTTGGTAACACATTTAGAGATTGTTTGGTACCAAGATTAAAGATTAATGACATGAAGATTAGTAACGTCGGGATTAGTAGTAGAAAAATTATTTTTTATCAACTGTTTGATGTATTATTTTCCAACTCATCTTGTGTTTGAATTTTAAAACTCTACAAAAAGCTTCTTTCCAAATTTACTATTGGATTATTATAAGATTTTCTATTTCATGTAATTGAGTTAAAGTAGATAATTGCCGGACAATATATTTTTTATGACCTTCTAACTAGTTTGGAGAAGAACAATTTTATTGCCATGTTTGCTATTTGCTTACTTGAATTATTTGAGGATGAATAATTGTTGTCTTAATAAATTGAGTGAATCAATTTTCTATTTAAAAAAGATAAACTATCTACTTTTAAAATTGAAAAGACAGTAAACAATAGTAAAATCAAATAAACCATTTATATTTACACATAAAAATGGCAAGGTGTAATTTTAATATAATTGCAACTTTATAAATTGTTCAAAATACACCTAATTAGAAAACACATATATATCAACAAATAATACATTCAATGGAAAATGGTCAAAAATATCCTTGAACTATCCAAAAATGTTTAAATATACCATTCATTCACCTATTGGGCTAAAAATACCCTTCAATCCACCTTTTTGGTCCATTTTTACCTTTAAAATTAACAACTTTTTCTTTTTAATTATTTTTATTTTTATATATTACGTGGCATCTTCCTATTGGATAAAATTAAAGAGGTATTAGGATTAAGGGATAAAGAAAGATCATCAATTATCTTTTATTTGTAATGAGTCGGGTTTGGCATGGGGCTATGGATATGGGTATGAGAAAATCTAACTAGTTGAAATTTAATTTTATCCAATAGAGAGATGCCACGTAATATATAATAATAATAATAATTAAAAAAGAAAAATTGTTAGTTTTAAGAGTAAAAATGGACCAAAAAGGTGAATTGAGGATATTTTTAGCCCAATAGGTGAATAAGGGGTATATTTAAACCTTTTCGAATAATTCAAGGTTATTTTTGGCCCTTTTTCGTACATTCAATTAAGATCACAAGCGTTATGAGGTGATATATTTGCCTTTTCAATTAGTAAATGTTAAACAACTCACATTTCAAATATTGTATTGATTTGTAATGGATTTATTTAACAAAAAACAACTCTCTCTAAATAATAAAATTTGTAAGTTAATTTATTTAAATAAGTTTACTAGTACAAAATATAAAACATAAAATCAAGATATAAACAAGATGATTTGAGGGATATTTTTCTCTTTACATAGCTTAATTTAATTTTATTAAATCCTATGTATTACTAATACCACCAAATAAAAGGTATTAGTAATACATCCTATAATACCGTGTAGGATGTATAACTAATTCATAAATTAATTATACATAGACCAAAAATTCATACCAAACATAATACTAAATAGTATCATACATAATACATGAAATATTTCTCCTAATACTCCTACCAATGACCCCTAAAACTCACGACACTTTTCTATATGTCTAAAAACTAAAATTACCATTAAAATTGTTTGATCTATGGAGGTAAAAGAATTTTAATCTTTCAGGAAAAATAGTAAGAATGAAAAAATAGAAGGAAGATCTTTTCAAATTAATTTGCTGTAAAAGTTATTTCTTATAGTATTAAAATGAGTCTCATAATTTAGACATATTTTTTATTATTTTATTTTCAAATAAAAATTTATTTGTACCTAAATTCCCTGGCCCATATTTGTACTAGATCTGTAGTCCTAATTTTTTTTTTTACAACCGTGACTTAAATTCATTGCTTCATTCTTCCACGAGTAATTTTTATGGGTAAATTACCGAGGTTTCATTGGCTAGAATTAGGAGCTAATTACGTTAATTTGTAATATTATGAATTTTACTAAATTTTGAACTTTATATATATGTATTTGACGCATTCAGATGCACTCAAATGTATGTATCCACATAGGTTAAAATTAGGTGTAGTTTGTTCTAGATACATTGTAACCACGTGGATTCACGTGTATTTGACTTTCTCGCTTGTCTCTCTCGTTGCTTTTTGTATCCTAGATACATGTTCTAGTTTGATTCACATGTATCTGGGGATCTTGCTCGCCTAGGTATATCTAATTTGAAATATGCAAAGATTATTAACTAGTGAAACAACATTTTCAAACATATCAATATGTTGGTGGCTAAATTTGGTTGGATCAATTATACTTTCAAATAATTATCTCAAATATTAACATTAATTACTGGAAATAAAATGCTACATGATTAATAGGGAGCGTTTTATATATCTCCTTTAATATATTTATTTGATATGAATTCAAATTAATCAAACTGATAATTTTCGATGTTGAATGCCTAAAAGAAAGACTATAGCCTAAGGAATGGGTAATGGAACTTTATTCAGACCTAAGCTGCAAACACCCTAGAAGAGCCCATTACTTTGATTCATATTGATTTCCAAAGGGACCATACCCTACTTTTTCTTTGTCTCTTTGTTTTTATTTTTAGATCCAAATTTTCAATTGGATATTCTTATCCCACTTCTTGTAAAGCCATCCCACATTTTCTCTTCGGCTTAACCAAGTCAAGTCCATGCCAAGAGATATTTCTTAGTCGTAAATTTTATTTAGACATTTGAATTATTATTTATTTTAATTAATTTGACTAATTTGTTTTCATCATAACGTGCATGCAGATTTTGACAACATAAATTATTCTAGCATATTTTACATAATATATTTAGTCAATATTATTAAAGATAGCTTCATAAATTTAACTGAGATAACTACACTCTTATGTAATTCACAAAATTACTTTATATAAGTATAAATTTTAGGAATCACATAGTTTTAATACAAGTATATAATTTAGTCAAGATTTTCAATGGTTACGATTGGCCCTTAGAAAGCCCTAAGGGAGACTTTAAGGCCAGAGAGTTGTCATGGGGCCACAATCCCCTCCAAACCTCCCAAAAATTAAAACTCATAGCAAAATAATATATCTCGATGAGACGAATTCAATACAACAAAAATTTCAATCACAACTTTGAAAAATTGTAAATTACAGATGCAATCAATGTAGCAAAAATCACAAAGAGCAACTGCCAGTAATTTAAAAAATATTTCTCAATCAAATTCTGTTGTAATTCATGAGATCTCACCGATTATGGATGATAGGTCATCATTAGACCTACGTCTCCACAATTTTTCAGAAGATTCCATCTTGTTGTTTGTTTAGAGAAATCAACGGCTGAAGTTTGACTAAATTCTGATTTGTATAATAGTGTATATAACATTGTAATTATTATATATGAGTGTATAAATATCTCTTATACATTTGTATAATCTTGTATATTGGGTGTATAATACTGTATATCAATTTTTCAAAATATTTTTATAAAAGACTAAAATGAAAGTTTGTATCTCATGGTATACGAATGTATATTATTGTATATCGGATTGTGTTTCGAACTAAAAATGTGTAATGTAAGATTTAGACTTTATTTTTACTATGTAATTGGACTTATAAATTTTTCTCATTTTAATTTCATGAATTCATGACTATATAGCAATAATTGAGCTCATCACCTTATTTAAATTATGGGTTCATAGTTAAATATCTTCAACAATTTTAGTGGGTACTATACAAATAATAAACATAAATCTACTTTAAAAGTTATGAATTTAAATAAATATTTATAGTTTTAATTTTTTCATAATTAATTTTTCAAGACTTCAAAAATGTGAAAGTACAATAGCTGTTTAGATACAATTTGCAAGCAAATTAATTAAAGTGTACTTAGTTTTTAACCTACTCTGTTGGTGTGAATCAAAAGTACAATAATTTTTTTTTGATAAAGTCTAATGCAGATATCTTTTTTAATGATCGGTAACATTATGATATATTATATAAGTTTCAGATACATGATAAAAAAAAATATCCATATACATTTTTATAAAAATCTAGTCCAGATACAATAATATCAATTTTTTTTGATAGGATACATTACCGAAAAATTATTATCTTTCAATAAAAGATATAACTCAAAAATGGTGATTTACTAAAAAAAAGGGTAAGTTGTTAGACGTGTGATTTACTTCTAAAATTTAGCATTTAAGTTAAAATCCATTTTTAAGTACATATAATTATAATTTACGTGTATCTGCTTTGTATCCGAGATACATATATCTGACAAACTAAATATGGTACAAACTGTAATTTTGATAACACAAGGAAAGATACATAATTAGGTCCTAAATTAGTGAGATTTGTGTTGTTTGTTCAATAATAATCCTGAGATAGCTTATTCTGGGATAAAATTAAAATGATAAAAAAATAACTCCTTAAACTCTTTTGATACATCCTTTTCATCTATGGAGGATGTTTTTGTAAAGGAAAAATAACATTTTTTGGTCTCTATTTTATTACCTTATTTCAATTTTAATCCTCATGATATTTTACTAAGCACATTTAATCTTTAATTAATCTATATGAGTGATTTTGGTCCAAACACTAATGGAGCTTAAAGAAACAAATGAACAATTAACTTCTAAGAATAGTTGTTTGGATATTGAAATTTTCAAATTAATTATACATTTTATCATGTATTAAGGTATGTATTACTAATACTATGAATTTCTCATGTAATACAAAGGATATTTACGACATAACTATCCCTCAAATACCTCTCAAAATATGTCTCATTTTCCAAAGCTAAAAAGTGTGGGAGGTACTTTTATAAATTAACATTTTTTAAATAAAAATTCCGCGAGACTTATTGTTAATACAATAAATCAAACAATGTATAATTAATAACGTTATCGTAATTATTACCAATATTACTAATACTTCTTATTCAACATTATTTTATACACTCTACCAAATAATCTTTTAATCAATTGTTCCCAAACCACCAACAATAATATTCTGCTTATAACTCTAGTACATACTCTCTCCGTCCACTTTTAATTGTTATGTTGCGTTTTTCAAAAGTCAATTTGACTAATTTTCAAAGTTAAATTATGTTACATTAATTCGATATTTTAAACAAAAAAAATAGATATCCAGAAACTATACGAAAAGTACTATAAATTACAATATTTTGTATATCAATATGATGAAAAAATACATCATAAAATGTTAGTCAAAGTTATTATCGTTTGACTCTAAAAAAAGAAAACTATGACAATTAAAAGTGGATGGAGGTAGTATTATCCGTCTACCACGAAAGACAAAAATAGCTCATTTAAGTTGTGCTAGTACGTACATATGAGATAGACTATATATCATTTGTGCATGCATATTACTAAGTCGAAACTAGGGCTGGACATTCGGTAATTCGGTTCGGTTTCAAAAAAAAAATTTGGTTTTCGGTTCTTGTACCACGTGTATCGAACACCGAATCGAATTATTTCGGTTCGATTTTTTTTTCGGTTTTCGGTTCTTGTACCACGTGTATCGAACACCGAACCGAATTATTTCGGTTCGGTTCGGTTTATGTTATTTCGGTTCGGTTTTTGTTAGTTCAATTTTTTGTTATAGTCGTCGGTCGGTCGCTGGTGGTCGTTGATCGGCTGTTGTATGATGTTGGTCGCTACTGCGTGGTGCGTGCTGGCCTGTTGCAGCTGCGTGTTGCCTGCGTGCTGGTCGGCCGGTCGCCGGAAGACGTGGGAAGTGGAACTGCCGAAATGGAAAGTTGGAATCTGAAAAGTGAAAACTAATGTGGGAAGTGATTGATGAGTGATGTGTGGCTGCTAAGAAAAGTGAAAAGTTTGACCTAATTTTGCTTATTTATTATTTAATATTAATAATATTATAAATACAATATAGTAATATATTTCGGTAAATTGAAATACCGAATAATACAAAATTACATACGAAAATACTGAAAAATACGAGAATATATATACCGAATACCGAAATAATTCGGTTGGATGTTTTGATTTCTTGGTGTTTATGCCGAGCCCTAGTCGAAACTTTAAACTGTTAATCCATGATCTTCAATGAAGAAGCTAAGAAGTAAATTTTTTGATATCATCTATAAGTGCGGTAAGATTGTTCCATGAAGATCCACCTTCTTCCACTGCATTTTTAGCCATCTTACTCATACTCACTGCTTTGTCTCTTATTTTCTGACTTTCCATTGACCCATTCATTAATCTCTCTATTGCATCTGTGATCTTTTCGCTCCTTAACACAGGGCTCGATAGCTCAACACCTCCGTCGGAGTTATGTACTTGTGCCCCTACTTTCACTCCTAGCCCCATAACCTCCACAAGTTTTTCATTGTAGAATTGTTCAGCAAACACTGGCCACGTCACCAACGGCACCCCAGCGATGATGGCTTCAAGCACTGAATTCCAACCACAGTGTGTCATGAATCCTCCGACTGCTGAATGATCTAAGATGGTTAGTTGCGGCGCCCACCCTTTAATAATCAGACATTTTTTCTCATCGAACAAACTCTCCGGTAATTGGTCCTTCTTCACTACCCAAATGAAAGAGACGTTAGAAGCTTCTAGAGCTTTTGCGATTTCAGCGAGTTGCTCCTCTGGGAATCTAACTATGCTCCCGAAAGAGACGTAGAGGACCGATTTGTGCTTCTGTTTGTACAACCACTCTACAACAGCAGCGGCAGATGAGTTAGTTTCATCAGAAGAATTAATCAGCTCTTTTGTTGGGCATAATTTGGAAGAAAAATAGGAAATAGGACCAATTTGCCAACATTTGGTTTTCTTCATCTTCTGATAGTAGTCAGCGTAGGCAGGTTCTAGCTCATAAAAAGTATCGTGAACGATACCATAGCTTCGATCCTCAGATTCTCTGGTTTGATCGAGCAATTCATCAAAAGTATTCCTCTCATCAGCAGGCCTTATCAGATCATCTGTAAGTTGCGATAGCTTGAACTCGATCTTATCAGGTAAATCCGGAACGGAGAAATTACTACTTTTAGAATATTCCATCATCAGGTATTCGTGAGGTTTGTAAAGCCTAAGATTGTACAGAATGGAATTGTACATGTAGCTAGATTGGTTGAACAATAGCCTGGGGATTTTGAGCTCCAGTGCAATATCGACAGTCCATGGGAAATACATATCTGAGAAGATACAATCAGGATGGATTTCACGAATTTTATCTTCCATTGGTTTCTGCAGAAGATAAATTCCGTCAAATACTTTTCCCCCGATTTCAGTTGAAGAGGCGGAGCTGAAATTCTCGATCCCTTCAGGCAACCCAACTTCAGTGGAAGGGAACTTAAGAGTATCGATAGAGATTAGGGAATTGTCAATAGAAGATCGGAAGAGGGAAGCATTGTGGTGGGTAGTGAGGATGGTAACTTTGACGCCGCCGTGACAGGCGAATAGCCTGGCGGCGTTAACTAATGGAATGATATGACCAGTGGCGAAATAAGGAAGGAAGAGGACGTGTAGTTGCTTGCTCCCCTTATCCATGGCTACCACACTAGAAATTTAAGCTGGTTTTGAAAGAAACAAATTCATAAAGATAGCTATATATAGAGGACACTTTTTGTTTTTCTATAGTTAAATAGTTTAAGTTTGATCGGAAATTTACACATGAAATCTTTACCTTTTTTTGAAATGAAATTTATATATTTGTAAACTAAGTCACAACAATTGATAATTCAAAATGTTTAAAAGATCTATGAAAAATTTACAATCACTCGTTTGAATCTCGAAATCCAAAAAGTGTTTAGGACCGAGGGAGTACTACTTTGGTAATACGAGTGACTGCACTTTACCAGTCAGTTCCTTCAGAGAGTAGTATTTTGGGAGCACACATGATTTTCATGAGGCACCCCAATTTTCATAGTGGTTTGAGATTTAGGTTACGTAAACAGTCGATCAATTTATCAATTGAGTTATTAAGATTATTTGTTAAGATAAATGACAATTTATCAAATATCACGTTCAAGTTTTCAAGGAGGATTCTTTTTGGTATGTTTTGTTCAATAAATATTTGTTTTGAGGTCTGATTCATCAATAACATATTTGGTCAAACTTTTAAAGTTAGTTCATATTGAACAACGCATTTTAATATAGAGTAGTACTTTTTAGTGAATTATAATTTGTGTTTGACCAATAACTTTAAAAAATACTTGAGCATTTCACCAAGTTTTTTTTAAAAAATAATAATTTAACTGTACTTTTTTCAAAAAATGCTTTTAAGAAGAAAAAGAAATTACCTTCTGAAAATTAGTTTTTACTATTCCCGGAAAAAAAATATTTTCTCTCAAAAGCTTAACAAAACTCATCACTTCAAATTAATTTTTTTGACCAAACAGATTATAAATATCTTTGTTATTTAACAATATCTATTTAAGATTAGGTATTATCGGATTAATCCAAAATAATATATGATCTGGATTTGGATTGTGATTTGTTACACTTGCCGTAGAAAACGACTTGTCAATTGAATTTACTTCATCAACATACCTTAGAAAATGACATTTTAAAAACTAATATCTATGTATGACTTCATTGAAAGTGATTGATTTTTGTTTCTACAATCCTGAATAAAAGATAAATAAATATTCATTCGGTTCATTTTTACTTGTTCACAATCAATTGTGATCTTTTTAATTAATATCATCTTGAACTGATATTATTACATTATTTTTTGTAATATTAATTCAATGTTAATTAATTGAGGGTATAATAGAAAAATAAAATTATTATGTCTTGATTTGTCAAAAGATGACAAGCAAAAGAAGAAATTGAATTAGGAAATACTCCTCCGCCAACTTTTATTTGTCATGTTGCGTTTTTCAAAAATTAATTTGACTAATTTTTAAAGTTAAATTAGATTAGATTAATTCGATATTCTAAACCATTCAAAAACCATACGAAAAGTACTATAAATTGCAATTTTTTGCATATCAATATGATGAAAACATACATAATAACATGTTAATCAAAGTTCTTTTAATTTGACTTTAAAAAAGAAAATTATAACTATTAAAAGTGGACGGACGAAATAACTAGGATTAAATAAGTCTTTATTATAATTTATTGAATATAGGAACAAGACTTGTAAAGATGTCAAAATAATAGAATTACGTAGCCTATTTTTTTATTTGTCTGCTTATATCAGATACAGATACAATATCTGTACTTGAGATATTTATATTTCCTTTTGGGCTAAACTAGTTGTTTGTTAGTACATCAGAAGATATGATATATCCCAATTTAAAAAAATATTGTTAGGGTAGGTTATCGTGTCTCTATTTATTATTTATTATTTCAGTACGCTAGACGTACATGATTTATTTATTTTATTTATTTTCACTTAATATTTGATATCTAATTTGAACTTTGATTAATCTGAATTTATAGGCGAAGAGTATATACATTTTCTATCAAAGATAATTTCACTTTTAGGACTTGAAATCCACCATAATTTATTCTGCCAATACAACTAACATTTGAACTAGATTAATAATATATAGTATAATTCTAAAACAATTACTTTTAAAAAAATAACATATTAAAAGAGATCTTTTCTAAAAATACAGATTAAAACGGTCACTTCGTCAAAAAATGAACGAATTGTTCCTTACCACCATTAACCCCATCTATTTTCATTGTAAAATAAATCATAAATATTTTAGAGGATTTGCTCAAACAATCGGTTCATAGAACTTCACCCTCTATCTTCTAATCAAAACTATAATATTAGAGTTTGATAATGACATCATATTTGTTAGTTATAATTACATTGATTGAATATAAAATTAAATATCAAATATTAAATAAAAAATAAAGCGGGAGAGATAAAACAAAAGTAGTGTTATTTGATATCTAATTTGAACTTTGATTAATCTGAATTTACAGGCGAAGAGTATATACATTTTCTATCAAAGATAATTTCACTTTTAGGACTTGAAATCCACCATAATTTATTCTGCCAATACAACTAACATTTGAACTAGATTAATAATATATAGTATAATTCTAAAACAATTACTTTTTAAAAAATAACATATTAAAAGAGATCTTTTCTAAAAATACAGATTAAAACGATCACTTCATCAAAAAATGAACGAATTGTTCCTTACCACCATTAACTCCATCTATTTTCATTGTAAAATAAATCATAAATATTTTAGAGGATTTGCTAAAACAATCGGTTCATAAAACTTCACCCTCTATCTTCTAATCAAAACTATAAGATTAGAGTTTGATAATGACATCATATTTGTTAGTTATAATTAAATTGATTGAATATAAAATTAAATATCAAATATTAAATAAAAAATAAAGCAGGAGAGATAAAACAAAAGTAGTGTAGTTAGTAAAATGGAGAGTGAAGACAAAAGTGCGCATGTAGTGGTGGTTGGGAAGAAATTGTATTTCACCCATTTATGACGAACTTTTAAGAATATTTATGTTTTATTTTATAGTGAAGTAGGTGGGGTTAATTTTAGGCAAGGTGTCTGTTTAATTTGTGGGTTTAGAGAGGATTCTTTTTGGTATGTTTTGTTCAATAAATATCTGTTTTGAGGTTGGACTTGTGATTTGTTACACTTGCCTTGGAAAACTCAATTGAATTGTCAATTGAGTTTATTTCATCAACATACATTAGAATATGACTTACTTTTTAAAAACTAATATCTATGTATCACTTCATTGAAAGTGATTGATTCTTGTTTCTGCATTCCTGAATAAAAGATAAATAAATATGTCATCCGTTCATTTTTACTGGTTCACAACAAACTATGATCACTTTAGTTATAATAATAAATGGATATTGATATTTTATCATAATATCCATATATAATCTTAATGGACTTGTAGTATTGGTTTTATAGGCCACTTACAACCTCACAAAATCTTACAACATAGCAGGCAAGACATATTGTATACTTTTTCTAGCCGATATGCATAGATTATACATCTTTAGCCGTTGAGCGTCTACAGAGTGGCCATAACAGAACAGACTAAAAAAGCAAGGAGTCATTGAGAAGTTCACTATACAGACTGGCCTCACACGCCAAAGAGCATAATTTAGAGGAATTCTCTCATTGCAAAAATGACAAACTTTATAAAGAACCTTTCACCAGTTTATGTCAAAGTGACTTTGTTGGTGAAAAAGCTATTGATGCATGAACTGAAGTTTCTCAGTAAAGCTACATATTTACATGATCAATTGCCAGAAGGAGCTAGTATATCGTTATCTTTTTCGTCAGAATTACCATACACAACGGAGAAGTAGTGACCCAGATCCTTTGGTGTTAAGCCTGGAAACCGATGAAAACTGCTAGGCAGCGGGTCAATTTTGACAAATGGCCATCTCATACTTTCTGCTGCTTCACATTCTTCCCATCCATCTCCGATAACACAAAATTGCACGTTTGGCCCATTGAACCGCTCCTTTATCCATGAGAAGCACTGGAGCTTGCCCACTTCCCATGAGCTGTAAACTGAAAAAATGATGATAGTTGTGTTAGAGTATGCTCTCAGAAGTTGCATGTTGCATTATTATACGCTGATAAACATGAGAGAGGAAGAATATTATCAATGGCTGTGCCAGAATATGCACGAGCTTAGGCATAATTGATTTGAAACATACATGTATCCAGTTCCTAAAGGGAGATGCTGTTTTTTCTTTGTTTTGGGCACCGAGAATCCACTATTGTAACTTCAAAGCTCAGGGATAATGGGGCAGTCCACCCTTATTCCTGAAGGGAGATTGCCAAGTACTAAACATAAAAATACTAGCTGGAGACAGCAGTGATATTTTCCAGAATTCATGTAATTTATACGTCATAAAACTCAACCACGGTTCGTAACTTTGTTTAGGCCACAAACGGTGAAAGGTTAAATATAATGAAAAACAAGATACCTCAATCAAGATTCTAAACTAG
Source organism: Solanum piurae (assembly GCA_029582685.1). Classification (NCBI taxonomy): domain Eukaryota; kingdom Viridiplantae; phylum Streptophyta; class Magnoliopsida; order Solanales; family Solanaceae; genus Solanum; species Solanum piurae. The sequence goes on along the minus strand of JAJOOO010016656.1, from coordinate 2,095 downwards.
GACTAGTCAGAAAGGTTAAATATTAGAATGACGAAAGAAACTAACCATTTTCACTAGGGAAAAAATCACCCAGGCGAAAGAGCAAGCATTTAACTAAGCTGGGTATCAACGATCCCGAGGTCACCAAGATATTCACATGCTGGAATATAGTATCTCCAGCATCATTGATAGAAACAGTAGAGGAGGCCAAATCTCGATCCCCAACTGCACACTGTTCCAAGCAAGCCCTAGCTACATTGGAAGGAGAAGGAGAGCATTTAAGCGAGCAAATCACATACACCTTACACATTCTGTAGTGAACCCAGAATAGAAGAAACACACCTTCAAAATGTGTAAACACAAAAAACAAGTACAGAAAGTAACTGGAATAGTGGAATCAACGCCCAAGCCTAAAAACTAACTTGTAATCAGAAAAGTTGAGGGCCTCAGAGAAGGATATCTTATTTCCAACTTGTATCTATCAATGGTGGCTCCAAATATGCATACATATCCAAAGTTATCAAAATAATAAGAGGGCCTCAGTTTGATCCATTAACTACGAGATGAGACCACTATAACCCCCTGAGATATTTTTACTGCCGGATAACTTCCCTAACCAGTATCTCTGGCATGCATAACTAATTTCTTCTTTAAGGGGTATCTCAGGCAGAAATAACTGATTTCTATCAAGTGGAGAAGGCAAATAATAAGCCTTCCCTCAAAGACAGATGAGGTCACTCAAATGTTAAGGCAGTGACTGAAATCAAAGTCGAAACATCACTGCAAGTGGGAGTACCATATAAGAACACAAGAGAAGCCAATCTCTCTTGCGAGTCTCCTGTGCGCACAATAGCCACAGAGAGAGAAGACATTTAAAATATTATTTTTAGAAGCAACTTATTAAAATGATTTTTTTAATAGTAAGAGGCATTTCATTGATGATAAAACAGCACTAAGTGCTGGTATATTTACAACATCAACAGAACAGTGAGCCAAAAAAAAAAAAAAAGGCAAGCAGAACTTCTGCTGCAGAAAATGATACTAATGCACTTTGCAAAAAGATGGGAGCTGCTATGAGAAATAAGGTAACAATAGGAAGTAAGTTTAGAATTTTAACCTTATGCATTTACTTCTAAGTTACTGACAAGCACATTTAGCGCTTTGCCAACTTGCATATTTCTTATTAGTATTTGTTTGTTACTCTTATATAGAACATCAGAATGCACAACTGCTCTTTAATATATATATATCTATCCTGTTCTCTTCACCCGTATCATCCCACCTCTTCCGACGACAACTGGGAGGTAGATGGAAAAGTAGAGAGAAATAGTAGTATCATAGGGTATTGAATTGTGCAATATATTAAAAAAGAAGAGGACTCTAAAAGTTCTCAAAATTGAAATAAAGGGCAAGTTTTGGAAATTCAAGATATTAGAAATAGGTTAAGATTTGTGATTTCAAGAGAACTGGGAGTATAGAATCCCTTTGACTTCTTGTACGAGGACAGTGATGCATGGATCTAACATTACTGAAGAAATCCTAGAAGACGTAAGATAGATTTAGATCACTTCACATAAGGGGGAAAACAGGAGACATCCTGGGAAGTCTCAGTTGAGTTGAGGTACTTTAAAATTATCTGGTCTTATTTGATGATTTTCTAATGAAGGTGTCCTTCCAGCTTTTAAGAATACAAAGTTTGGTATATCTGTTAAAATGTGGAAAGCAACTCCTCATTCCCTTGCATTGTTGTGTGGAAGGGAAGTTCAGATGCTGCTTTCAAAAGTTTAATTTCTCTGCAATAGATTAAAGTGCTTTTTACAATAAATTATATCTGTAAAAGGAAAGGAAGAGATTGTAAATTTATGGACCTGCAGTTCACCCTTTAGTAAATTAACTTCTTTGATGCAGAAATAAAATTTAAAGCGTTCTGTGCCTATACAAACACATGAATACATGACACTCCAAAATACACAAACACAGCAAAATAAATATGTCTTATGCTTGTCCACATTAGTGACATTCTATCATTGCAACTCCCAGTTCACAAAATCAAAATCCATACTGCAAGATGATTCACTAAAGTGATAGAATCTAGAGTAACCTACCTGCCGAGAAC